>OX375870.1:4013827-4072258 GCA_947359475.1 Heligmosomoides polygyrus bakeri | reverse complement strand
AAAGTGTGGACTGTTCTCTTCTAAATCTGAACTTGGAGACTGCTGAGGATATGTGTTGACTAAGATTGTCGAACACACTTCAGTTGGCCTCACAAGAAGACTATGCCAACGATAGATCTGAACAGCATAAGTGGTGTGTATAGAGTGTCGGCGAAAGCATAACATACTATAGATCTAATGATTTGCTTCGCCGTGCGCGACCAAAGCGTTTGGCCTAGTGGGTAAGGTGACTGACCCGTTGAAATTAGGCCGAGGGCTCGAATCCGCTCATTGCGGGCCTTATTTTTGCATGTCTATAGAAGTACAGGTGATGGTTTCCAAAACAGCATCGCTGAAATTCAACATCGGCGGTCTGGTTTACTGGTCGCAGTCCGCACTATCTACTAGTTGAACTGTTGTGCTAAAGATAACCGTAAATGAGGAACGTTGACTTTGATGTTAAGAAACGTTGAGACATAAAGCTATAGCAAAAGGGTTTTTTAGGAAAAAAATTGGATTTTTCCAAAGCGAGGTGGAATTCAAAATGCGAATGACTGCTAGCAACCGTCTGTAGTCAGCTGACATTGACACACCTCTTCTGCCATTCAGAGTTACCGTTGAGGTAGTCACCTGGTCTCTCCCTATGACCAGGATCGAACCAAAACGTGTTCTGACCATATGTCTCGCAACGAAGTAACCAATGCTTGTAAATACATAGCGCCTTTTTGTCTAAGTCTGGGAAATCAGTTTATTCCGAACCTGTTGGACAAATTTTCCGAAACTTGAGGATCTTCTTATCGGGAATGGGCTACTCAAACAGTAGTTGACAAGAAACCGCCCGGCTCGCCTCACCAGGGAGATTACGGAGATGTAGACTAGCTCGCATCATCTGTCTTCCTCTAGCTGAGACCCTGCTTATACTCCATTCGCCGCGCGGCGTGTCATAATGAGAATTACCAGTATCGATTAGGCCGCGCGGCTTGATCAACGTTATGAAATTTCATTGTGACGCGAAACGCCGTGTGGCGATTGGAACACAAACTGGACCTCTAATGAGAAAGTAACAGCAGCAATAAACAAAGGGAACAACCTCAATTCCGTACTCCATCTTTGTTACCCCTCCGGATGTGGGATCGACGACCGTGGCCCTGAAATGTCAGTAGCGATGTTTAAGTTGGTGAACGTCATTTAAATTAAAGAACAAGATATGCACATCCAGCCACAACTAGAAGCATGTAGTTTCAGACTTGTTAGGGAACATGAATTGTAGACGGTCTTTCACATCATCTAAATCCCGGACCTGTTGCACACTTGCTAAATGGGAAGGAATTCTTAGTGCCTTACGTTGACTTTGTCATTCCAAGAGACGATGAAAGGGGTTCAGGTGTGTCTGTACGGCAAAAAGGAGTACCTCCACGAGAACTCCACCCTTCAAATAGCGGAACGGTAGGTTCCATCTTCATGGAATACTTGAACCTACCGAGTTAGGGGCGTTTAAAATTTTACAATGGAATCCCACATTCACCATGATGACATCTTTCCAACATGGGAACGCGCAGAAAAATTCAAAATAGTGATTCATCGGCGCAGGTTCAGATGATTGATTGCTTTACATTGCAGCATTTTTGCATCCTTCTCCATACAAGATGTTTGGAAGGTGTTGCCTTATGAGGTTGAAGCCCTATACGTTCAACGGCTCTGCAAAAGTAGATAATAGTTCTCTACTAATTCAAGGGTGAAGATTTTCGAAGTGATCAAGCTTCACTTTTCGAAACTACAGTTATTTCTGCACATAACTTCGAAGCTTCTCGGAGCTCAAATTTTACATCACATTTGTAAATTCAAATAAAAATATTTTACTGAAGTTGAAGAATAAACTACTTACGCCCAGGTGGCATCCACTGGCACGCTGATGTGCTGTGCAGGTGCCGATATTGCGCACCTCTGCCATCTGAAGAAAACCGAAAATCTTTGAGGTAACAGAACGAAAAACTTGATTCGTGAGGAGAGCACGGCTGCATCCTAGTGGGAATGATCATCTACCTTCGTTGGACTGAAGTTCAGCATCTAAATTGCAAAAAGAAAGCACCGTATCTGTAATGACGACCCACACAGCTGGCAGGGTTAGTAAACCACGATAAGGCAGCACGCCGGATTTCGACCGCGCGATAAGTATTGATTGATGTGACAAGAAATCAATCTTATCATACACTAAGAAACGCTGAGTCACCTTCTGGTGCACAAAACAACGGGGTGTTGTGTTGCATTCTTAACTTTGCTTTAACGTATAAATGAATGCTTCTCGTTCAGTTGACAGTCCTACTGAACGAGTTCTTCCCGAGTTGAAGTGGGAACCGCATGAGTATTATGATGGAGAGACATCCCCCAGAATAGATATGTAATATCGACCGGCTGACCGTTGTCAATCAATTTCACCGATTTCTCTCCGAAGTTGACCATTTGAGGTGGGAATTGTGTAATAATAGGCAGGTGGGCACACTTCTAGCAAGTAAAGGGTACCTGCTTAATGAATTACTGGGTGAAGCCCCATGTGGCTGTTATCCCTAATCAGGATAAACAATCAAGAAGTCTATGCTTACAAAGTACGGAAGAAACCCAGGCCGACTTCGACATGAAGGTCCCAACAAAGTGTCATAATACTGCGCATATCACCAATTTGAGTTGAAACAAACGAGTGATGTCGATGGGTCCCGAATGGATTAGTGTGACCTATTGTCCTACTTCCCACATAATACATGCAGTTGAACACTTCACCATTCCCTTCTTGCCTGAGGATTCTGCTCACCCTATCAAAAGGGAGGTATCGCTAACCAGGAAGAATATGCATGTCCTTGAAGCAAGGTAACGGACAAAGCAGCCAAATTAAATTTTTAGAACAAGCAACTTACGTCAATAATTAATTCATTGGAATAAGGCTGATCATTCAGATTGTCCAAGACGATTGTAAGATCCACCTTTTGGAACTCGCAGGACTAAAATACAACAAAGTACAATATGGTACAAATGAACGAAATAGTACATGGTATCACTTCGACATTCCACCGGTCTTCAAGCTGAAAAGAGCCCTTCTTAGTATCTAACTAGTAACAGATGCATGAAGCATAGGGCCTACTCATAGCCCTATGCTCACAGCATAGGGCATACATACTTCGCGATGGGGGCAACGGGAGCGATTGATCGGCCAGGCAAATCATATTTCGTATTGATTTTTGTCCTGCAATGACCAACAAAAATCGATATGTACAAAGTGGTTTGCCTAGTCTCCCACTTAATCGCCCCACCGCGAAGTACGAACGAGCCCATAGTGCAGGGAAAAGATGGGAGGGGGGGGGGGGGGGAAGCGACTCTCACATACACCACGAGTTGATGTTCGGGTCCCGATCAAACCACCAAAGCAATTCCAACTCTTCGGGGCCGATCAACAGCACCCGACTAATCGAAAAAGTTCAGGATGAGCATAAGCCACAAGCCATAATGCAATCCCCCCCCCCCCCCCCCCCAACTACTAATGTAGATCCTTAACACATTCAATTTCGGCTTCGTAATGTTCCACAGTACATGATGTTTGTTCGTGTTAACTGCTCCCTTATGGAAGCATTTCTAAGAAAGCGGATTCAGAAAAAAATTCCGAAACTATGTTCCGGATTTTTTCTGAATACGCTTTCCTAAAAATTTTACTTATGGGGCGGGGCGCATGGTAGTTCAGTACGAGGTACCGGCTGCTGAGTGCACCCAATTCCAGGATTTTGATTCGGATCCCCCGCCCAGGCCTACCACTCCTTTCATTCCCACGAGGTCGCTGAACTGGTGCCAGGGTTTCCTGGAAAGGATGGAATAGTTGTTCATTTGCTCACTACTGCAAATCGCAGGCCAAATACGAGGCGGGGGGGGGGGGGGGGAGGAGGGGGGTGGTCCTTCCTAGAAGGGGATTTTTTCGTTGTACAGCGCACGGTAAAACAACATGTCGTGCTTTTCTTGGCGCAATCCATCTCAGCGCTAGGATTCCGCCAGAATGTGAAACGTTAGAGAGAAAAATGATGAAGAAAGGGCGTCCTCACAATAGTGCACCACTCTCCTAACACGCATTGCGCCCACTATACAGTGTATATCCGGCTGAATTTTTGGATAGTTGGATGATTCGTATGACATCTGCCACCGGATTTCTGGATGATTCGGATGACGGCAATTTCGTGAGCCCCGACTTTTGGAAGACTCGGAGCTGGATGCTCGAATCGAATACCCGAAAATGGTTCATTCGGATCCAATGTATAGCGCCCACAACACCTTTAAAAGCTCAAAACAACGAGTAAGTTATACTTCGTTTTGTTGAGCCTACTCAATCTGCCGTTACACAGTCTCCTAAACAGCCTGACGTTACTCTTCTCCCTCTATTTCGTTATAAGGAGACCCTAAAAGCCCCAGGTATATTGCGATAGCGCCTATACGACCTTTCTGGGAATCCGCAGTTTTACCTTTCCACCGGTTCATGCCGGATTAGATGTGTTTCAGAGATTGCAAACCGTCAACCCCATAATGAGGACCACTACCCTGTTAACACGGGGATGTGCGGGAGGTTATCTCCAGACGTGTGCCGCTGCTTGATCGAGGGTGGATTAGCCGTGTCAGTTTGTAACACAAAACACAACAATTACACACGATATTTATAACGAAAAAAAAGAACCGAAATTGCCTTAGGGATCCTTCACACTTCGCGACGGCAGGGACAGAGTTGCACGGGTAAAACATGCGTATCGACTTTACTGAGCGAATGTTCGGCATCAATCAATCCGCACGCATTGCACAAGGGAGTCCATAGCTGCGGTTGCAAAGTATGAACAGACCCTCAGATGTCTAGCAATGTTCCCTACATGTCCAGCAAACCAAAGGGATGCTCGGGTAATAGCGCAAATGTGGATTACTCTCTCTTACATTCCTTGTAGGCGATACTCTTTTGAAATTCATGTGTGGAACGGTTTTTGCGCCCTGAAGGGTTGCAGTTTCCAACTACACAATTCAACGTCTATGCCAGAATTGAAATGTAGGAAGCCATTTTGTCCAAGAACCGATCATCGCATAATAGTTTCATCTTAAAATCCTTGAGAGATATTCCTGACAGAAAGTAATCGTCGACCCAATATCGTATCTAACGTACATTCCCATCCGAATCTGAACTATCAAATTCCAAAATCTAGCCAAGTTATGAACACATTGCGAAGGGATAAAGTGTTTTGAAACAAATAACACTACAGGTTCAAATGCAGGCATCGTTCGAAGACCAAAGCGATTTATCCTATTAGGGGGAGGGGGAGAGAGACTCCACTTCGCCTTTTTAACGACTACGGTAAAAATGAAGAAGATCTGTTTATCATAGGCTACACACTGAGCAGGACCATAAGAAAACCTTTCCACGCAGTTTCCTACCGTGTGTAGGCAACCTCCTTGAGTTCGATTTGCTTTTCTAACGGTGAATTCTACGGCGCTGAATTCCGGTGTCGTCAAGATTTCCTTTTACTATATGTATTATTACTTACTTTACTTTGATACTTTGATGGTCCTTTGTCGGCTGGAGGTCTTCTCAGCGGGGACCACAACTCTTCCAGACCGCTCGATCTCTGGCTGTTTGCATCCAGTGAGGCAGACTCCGCTCTCTGAAAGATCTTGAGAATGAGTCTGCCCATCGCGTTGGCGGTCGTCCCAGTGGTCTCTTATGGTCTCTCGGGAGCCATTCTGTGACACGGAGACTCCATCTATCGTCCTTTCGTCGAAGCAGGTGTCCGGCCCAGCGATATTTGGACTTCTTCATGTACTGCAGCGGGTCTGCTAATTGCGACTTCTCCCGTAGCTCCGAGCTTCGTAGGCCTTCTTGCCATTGCTGACGAAGGCTTGTCCTTAGAAGACATCTCTCCAGTGCACGATGCGTAGTTTGCATCGCTCTGGCGATTGTCTTGTTGTCGGGCCAGGTTTCAGTCGCGTAACACATCGCAGGCAGTACAGAGGCGTTGAATATCGAGGCCCTGAGGCCGGGATCCTTGACCTGATCGGTGACTTTGCGAATCGAACTGAAGGCTG
Organism: Heligmosomoides polygyrus bakeri; assembly: GCA_947359475.1. Classification (NCBI taxonomy): domain Eukaryota; kingdom Metazoa; phylum Nematoda; class Chromadorea; order Rhabditida; family Heligmosomidae; genus Heligmosomoides; species Heligmosomoides polygyrus. Next base: position 4,066,189 of record OX375870.1, on the reverse strand, counting down.
CCCATGCTGCGCGTCTCCTGCGGGCGATTTCAGGAGCGAGGTCGTTATCCATGTTCAGCTCTCTTCCCAGATAGACGTAGGAGTCGACCTGTTGTAGAGCGACTCCATTTAACCTTACGAGTCCCGTGTCACACCACTGGTTGACCATAAACTGCGTTTTGGACATATTCATGTCCAATCCAATCTTCATACCTGCCACATTGAGCTCGTTCAGCATTTCCTCGACTTCTGCCGTGCTGGTAGAGATGAGAACAATATCGTCGGCGAAGCGAAGGTTGCTAATCCGTTTACCGTCGACAAGGTAGCCTTTATCGTCCCAGTTCAAGTCTTTCATGGCATCCTGAAGTGCCGCTGTGAATAGCTTGGGAGAAATCGTGTCTCCCTGCCGTACTCCTTTCCCGATAGGAATTTTAAGCTTTCGATCGAACAGCTGGATGGTAGTCGATGTGTTCGAGAAGCATTCGTAGAGAAGTCGGATGTAGGGCGATGGTATACCAGCGTGCACAAGTGCGTTCAAAACGGCGTTGATTTCCACAGAGTCGAACGCTTTCCTGTAATCCACGAAGACAAGGACAAGTGGGAGGTGGTACTCGCGGCTCCTCTCGATGAGCTGTGAGACAGTCTGAATATGGTCCATGCAGGAGAAATCCTTGCGAAACCCTGCTTGCTCCACTGGCTGATATTCATCCAAGCAACGCTCCATGCGGTTAAGCAGTATCTTGGTGAAGATCTTGTACACAACCGAGAGAAGACTGATGGGTCGATAGTTGTTGATATCCTCCTGCTGACTTTTTTTTGAAGATTAAAACTGTTTTCGACTCCTTCCATGAATCCGGAATCCTACCAAGTCGAAGGTAGTGGTTGAAGTGCTTGGCAAGAAGTGAGCAGAGGGCACTGCCACCCGCACGAAGGAGATCAGCAGAAATGCCGTCCGGTCCGGGAGCAGTGCCCGGCTTCATCCTTCTGATGGCATGAACAACCTCTGATTCCAGAATGGGAGGTGCTTCCTCAGCTGGTGGCATCAAGCATTTCGGGACAGCGATGGAAGAGCGGAACAGATCTGTGTAGAATTCTTGAACGATGGCCTCCATCGCTCTTCGAGACGTTTGCGTTGTTCCATCCTTATCCACAAGGGCTGACATTATTGCCTTCTGATCGCAGAGATCTCGTTTGCAGCGCTTTATGCTTGAACCTTTCCCAGCGGCTTCTAACAGCTTCAATCTTCTGTAGGCTTGAATGGACTCCTTCACTGCAATTCGACAGGCCTTCGAGATGGTGACTTTTTCCAGATGGGAAGCATTAGGATCCAGTTTAACAGCTCTTCTTTGCTCCAAGAGCTTAATCGCATGTGCGTTGAGTCTTGAAGCAGGCGGTGATGTGGCTCCGCAAGAGCTGCTAGCACATTTCAACAGTCCTTTGGAGAGAAGGTCGTAGTCTTCCGATGGATCTTCAAGAAGATTCCAATCATACGACTTTATTGCACATTCCAACTCCTCAGACTTGGATCCTCACCGGTGCCGGTTTATGAGTGTCACGCTTGAACATCCTCTTTTTGAGAGTCAGCTTCGCACGGACAAGACGGTGATCCGAGCCGGTGTCAAATGAAGGCAGCACGGAGACGTCGAACAGACTCCAGCGTCTGTTTGTAAGAACATGGTCGATCTCCGAACGTGTTTCTCCATTTGGGCTTTCCCAGGTCCATCGTCGGTTTGAAGGCTTCTTAAACATAGAATTTCCATGGTAGAGACGGCACGCGGATAGGAAGTCTATCAGGCGCTCTCCGTTTTCGTTCCTTGAGGAAGTTCCATGTGGTCCTAGCCTCCATTCTTCGGGATCATTCGTACCAACGATAGCGTTAAAGTCACCAACGACAACTTTGTAGTAGCTCTTCTCGTCGTTGACAGTCCTTTCGAACAGCTTGTAGAATTCCTCCTTTTCTTCATCTGTGGCCGCAGATGTTGGAGCATATCCATTTATGATGGAGATGGTTCCTTGATCTTTGGTTTCCAGACGAAGAACGGCTACTCGCGGACTGATGATCTTGTAAGAGTCTACTAGGTGGTGCACTGTCGAATTGACGAGAAATCCAACTCCGCCAATATTCTTTCTGTCCACCTTTGCTCCGATAATGAGAAGCTCGTTGTGGTCGGTCCTTCTTATGGTTTCCGTTCTGCCTTTCGTTTCCTGCAGGGCGATAACGTCGTATTTGATGTTGCGGCTTCTGTAAAGCAGTGTCCGAAGATCCTGCTCAGATGCGATCGAACGACAGTTATAAGTGCAGACGAATAGGCAGTTACCGTGTCGTGGTGGGAGGGAGTTTCCGGTAGTCCGATTCCAATGACGTCCTGATAGCTTAACTCCGAGATTAGATGGCCCCTCGCCGGAGGTGGATGCAACCGACGTCGTAGAAGTCCACCTCCGGCGCGCGGAGGACTGGGGCACGGGTTTAGTTGTTTGAGCCATACCAGTGGTCTGGTTACCCACATGTTCCTGGCCAGGGATACAGGAGAGCCGCCCATACACGACAAAGCGTCGCGTACTGCGTGACCGTTTGTGCCGTTAGCCATCACAAAGTGATGTTCACCCCTTCACCGCGGTGAGGTGGCACATGAAGGGGATGTATTATTAAGGATATGTGAACTGCAGCGTGAGTAAACCAAAAGGAGGGACGAGGATGGTCTCAAGTTTTCACAGAATCATGTCGGAAACGCTCTGAATCGCTTTTTATTCAAAAGAAAAAGAAGCTGCTTTGCTTACTGATCCCCTCTCTGCGGTACAAAATTTTCCGTTGATTGTTGAATAAAAAAGGCCTCCAAGACCAAGATTTATTGCTGAACCTGAGGGTTTTCCAGCAGATGAAAACGAATTGTTTCGTTTTAAGCACAGCATCACACTGACGAGTAAGAAGGTTTCACAGAACTAGAGAAACTGTATAGGATTTACCTTAGATGGGGGGAGGCGAGCACTTTATTCAGTCTTTTTCACGAAGGCGACAAAGTTAACGGTGAACTATTCCACAAAGACGCTGAACTACCTTCAAAGGACCTTCCTCTGCACTTTACCAACCGGGAGGGGCCACCTCGTTTGCTACGAAGGCAGTTTTCTAGCGGCGGTGCTCCTCGCCCCCTCCCGTTCCCCATCGATCAGGATAGAACTGCTGGGAAAGGTTTCTAAAATAATTCCGAACCCAACAGGATAGAACTAAAGCGTGCTCTATCCATACGTCTAAGAAGCCGATCCTTAAATTTAAAGCACCTAGCGTCTTCTTCTCTTTTTCTGAGCCTGGAAATTTAGTTGGTTCTCACTACTAGCACTGACAGTACAACTACTAACCTTGGCGAAGCAGTTGAGCGACTACATACGTATGGCAGGATCGTGTTTAAAAAACGCAAAATCCTCACTTCTGAGCTCTCCCATTTCGACTATGAGGAAGACAATGCTCACATGTTCAACGCTGTGCGATGCAAGTATTCGTTTTCGAGACCTCTTACGCTTTCGTGTGTTGGGGCATGTACGGGCCCGCACCAGGAGAACTAAGAAGATTTTTTTAGCGTTTTCAGGGATTGTTGTGCTGATTTTTAGCAACGAAAACATATGCCAATCGTTTGGGTAAAGGTTTCGTGAATTATTTCGAACCTTTTCGACAAGTCTTCCGCGACTTGAGGGCATTTTAATCGGGCATGGCTTACTCAAACAACAGTTCACACGAAATCGCCGGCTTGCCTCACCCAGGACATTACCAAGGTGTAAACTAGCTCACATCGTCTGTCTTCCAATAACTAAGGTCATGCGTGTATTCCATTTGCCGAGCGGCGTGCCATAACGAAAATTACCAATATCGATTAGGCCGCGCGGCCTGATCAACGTTAGCAAATTTCATTATGGCGCGACCGCCGCGCGGCGATTGCCACACAAATGGGACCTAAAACAAAGAAAAAACAACAGAAATAAATTACTTGAATAACTGCCTCCACGATGACCTCCTCATCAGCATGCACCGTCGTGGACCTGAAACAGGATCAACTCATGAAGCTAAACCTCGAAATGAGAACACAGCACAAGAGAAAAGTCTAGAAAGTCGACTCCGTCCTCAATTTGCTACAGAAAATCTTGGCAAATTGCCGAAAAATTATTAGTTGTTTATACCAGGAGGGCCACGCAAAAAGAAACAGAGCAAACAGATCAAAGTACGTGAAGGAAACATCCTGAAGACCACTGTCAACAAGTCTTTTGCATTGTCATAACGATGTTGGTAAGATTTTTTCATTGAAAACCTTTGAATGTCAGTTCCAGCTCGATTTGTGAAAAATGTCGACCTTATACAGAATAATTCTGGTTTTGGAACTTGGATCTTCATCTGATCACCTCTAGTACATAGTTGAGCGAGATAGTGAATAAAGTTCCTGAAGATGAAAATGCAACACACCACTGGTCAATTCATAGAATACGATGAGATGATATTTTCTCAAATGAGAGGCAAGGACGCGTGAATATAGATTCAAGAGACGATGAAACCTAATTACACCCGTGTACTATTCCAGAGGTGTTTTTTTGTAAAGCTATTTTGTTCAGATTCTAAGATAGCGATTTCACACCTACATTCAGGACTAAATACTGTGGATCATATTCAATCACAGGTCTGACATACGTTTTGAGGGCAAGTACATCTACTCGATCGAATTTGTTTTATTTTATACTTGATTTTTTACTGTGTAACAAAAGGAGATACCAAGTTGCTTTGGTCCAGATGTGGAAGAGATACACTGTCACCTCTAGTAGCTGACCCCTCCCCTTCTCTTGACTTATATCTTTCATTCACGTCAAAATCATTAACTGAATGCACAAATCGGTGAGCCCTATTTGAATTCAGGAACAAAAGAGGTGCATCCAGCTATAGTCAGAAGCATGAAGATTCAGACTTATCCAGAACGGCACTCTTCCTACTCAAAACTGGATATCCAAATCGACTAGCTACGCAGTGGTTACTTAGGAGAGATGCAATGTAAACAATCTTTCATAAACCAGCTCGCACCAAACACGCCTTTACACGAGGCACACTGCGGTTACCTTGACCAGGTCCTGATATCCGACGTCTATAATCGTCTGTCTCACCAGGTAACTATCTCAACGGTAAGTCGGAATGGCCCAAGTGTTGTATATGGGCAGAATCGCCTCTCTCTTGGAAACTACGAAATACAGATATCTCGGCCCTAATACAACTCTGCGCAGAATTAGGGACGACGGAAGTTGGGCAGTTGGCGGCGCCAGCCCTCTGCCTGTGCGCGAAGGGCGGGCTCAAGTTGGCTGGAAACAGCGATGACAAGCGAGCGACGGTGGCGCAGTAGGTAAAGTGGCTGCGTAGTTCCCATAACCGCTGTTTCCAGCTAACTTGAGCCCGCCCTCCGCCTGCAGGCAAAGGGCTAACGCCTCCAACTGCCCAACTTCCGTCGTCCCTAACACTGCGCAGGGTTGTATTAGGGCCGAGATATCTGTATTTCGTAGTTTCCAAGAGAGAGGCGATTCTGCCCATATACAACACTTGGGCCATTCCGACCTACCGTTGAGATAGTTTCCTGGTGAGACAGACGATTGTAGACGTCGGATATCAGGACCTGGTCACCGTAACCGCAGTATGCGTCGTGTAAAGGCGTGTTTGGTGCGAGCTGCAAGGACGCGGTGAACCTTACGCCTAATACCGCAGATACATACGCCACTCGCGAGTACCGTTATAGCACACAACCGCCAAGGGGCAGTTCGCAGCTGGGTTGGGGAAGGGAAATGACTCCAGGGTGCGGTGCCTCCAAGCTGCTCGTGTGGAAACTGCTCTCGCGGCTAATGGGAATCCAGACGTAACATTTCCAGACGTCAGCAACCTTTGGGCCGGCTAACATTCTATCGTGGACTTTAAATAACAGCTTCCTAGTGTCCTTATTGTAATGCATCTGATATAGAAAAAGGTGACACCATTCCACAATCGAAAAGAACTGAAATCACTGAGAGAAGAGCGAGAGATCACTGTATTTCGTTCCGCATTTGCCAATGTTGGAAGCAATAGCGGTTCATGTGATAGCTCCGAACCAGGCTTGTTCCAAAATGTCAATCTGTCAGTGGAGGCAATTGATGAACGATGCCTCATTTCAATACATCTAATGTCACTTCCTAACTGCGCCCCACCTAGCAAGTCGAGTTCTGAAGAAAACTGATGTGTGATGCTCCACGAGGCAGGTCATGTCCGACAAGTGAGAAAGCGTGAGGGGCTAAGAGGGCATCCGAAAGTTTCCGCATCAGCGATTTTAGGCGTAGGGCTCACCGCTCTCCCGCAGCTTCCACCAACCACGCTTTTACGCGACGAGCAATGCAGTTACGGTGAGCCAGTACTGATATCCGACGTTTGACAAATACTTGGGGCAGGAATTATTTCCATACAAACAAAAGTTGGGAAATATTATAGAAAAGCTGACGAATAAACTACTCACGCCGATATGGCCTTCGGCTGATGCTGTGCAGGTTCAGGTTTTGCGCCGCTCATGGCCTGTGGAAAACCGAAAAGGATGGATGCAGCAGAACGGAAAACTTGGTTTACACGGTCACGAAAATTTCCATCGCCCTAAAATGACTTTAGCAGTCTTCGATATCGATTTTCATGACCGCACTTTGCAAATGCGTGCTGATGGAAACACGAATCGATTTAGAATGTCAAAATAGTATTGCGGCGTGGTACAGCTAGACCATAACGTGGCACTCCTTAAAGCAGTAATAGACAAAAAATTAAATATCATCAAAATTAAATAGACTAACTTGGTACCCTACTACTACTTTGAACTCTCGTGCATTTCATGCGCTTGCCCACGAAGGAAAGGCTTCGAGCTAGGGGGAAAGGAGGAGGGGAAGGGAACGTAACCGGATTTGGGGGGAACTTAAAAAATCACGGTACTATGTATGCGGGCTGGTGCCCGCTGTACACCGGAAAAGTGGCTTAAGACGGGCAATTTAGATCAGCCACCCCAGAGTTCCCTCCCTTGACTAGTTCTAGACCACAGAAACCGTGTTTATTTGTTGCTACAGGATGTTTTGTTGCGATCAACACCCTTGCGGCAGGCGCCGCGCTGTTACAGGAAGTTTGGGCGTTGGATTAAGCGCGTGCGGCGTAACGGTATAAGCGCGCGGTGGATCACTACAGTATCCTGATATTCAGCCACAATGGATGTTTCGCCTCTTGGTTGGGACCTACGAGTACTGAAGCGTCGCATACGTGCCGATGACATCATCCAATGTGCGTGGAGGTTCAGAACACGTGTCGAAGTAGTCCAGTGTGCGTGGCGCTTCAGAAGACGTGACGAAAACGTTGTACAATGCCCAAGGAGTAGTTTTATATGCATTTTGTGGGCGCAGGTAATATAAATAATTTCGGTTGAATCCATACCTGTTGGGCCTTTTGAAAATTTCGCAACAGGTTTGGCGTCCAAGGTTCTGTGAAGTGCTTGAAGTTGAGGTATTTTAAATAAGGCAAGAGGAGTACAAGAGCGTCTCAACGTTTTTGAATGTTGGGAATTCACTGCGTGGATCCTAGACGCGGGAGAGAGTCTACTTTTTTCATAGACGTCCTGAAAATTTGTTCAAAAAAGTGAAAATGCTGACCCGGCAACGCCACGGCCCTATCCTTAATCATAGCGGCGAGCGGCGTTGCCGCAGAAGTGTGTGGGAGCCTTAAAACGAACAGAGGGAATGAGCGAGACTTTTAAAGTGGTCACATCTTTACAACCCAGGCTGCATCGCCTCATTTGCATGCAGTTAGGCCAAAGATCACATTTACGAGAATCTACGATTAACGACCAAAAATGTCGTAAATCGTAAATCGTAATTACGCATGCCCCTGGTGAGGGTCCTTGGACGGCCATAATTCGAAGAGCTTCTGAAGAAACGAAAAAAAGAAGAAATTAGAAAAAAGGTATTCTTCCTTGTGAAAAAGGCTTTTGAAATTAGTAGCATATATGTCGGCCAGAGGTAGATTTTTCGTTGTTTTTTTTTTGTTGCAAAAATTGAACTCCAAACCCTCTATAAGGCCCATCAAATTCGCTCCAAGGTTTTACGCTGCCTGCGGGAAAGGATTGACAAAGTGCTATATCCACCGTCACTGAGGTGATTCTTTGTAGTTGCACAGTGCCTGACGAGGAGGCTATCCCAATTGTAGGTCGGAACGGCCCAAGTGTTGTACATGGGCAGAACCCACTCTCTCCGAGAAACAGCAAAATGCAAAAGTCTCGACCCTTATACGACTCTGAGCAGTGTTAGGGACGACGGAAATTGGGCCGTTGGCGATGTTAGCCCTCTGCATACACGCGGAAGAGGGGCTCAAGCTGGCTGGAAACAGCAGTCGTGGGGATTACGCCGCTGCTCTACCCAGTGCGCCACCACCGCTCGCTCGCCATCGCTGTTTCCAGCTAACTTGACCCCGCCCTTCGCGCGCAGGCAGAGAGCTGACGCCGCCTACGGCCCAACTTCCGTCGTCCCTAACTCTGCACAGAGATGCATAGGGGTCGAGATATTTGTATTTTGTTGTTTCACAGAGAGAGGCGATTCTGCCTATATACAACGCTTGAGCCGTTCCGACCTACCTTGACATAGTCTCCTGGTGAGTACACTGACGAAACATGTTGGACTTGCGTGTGAAAATACCACGGTTGCACGTAGAACAGCAATCTCGATGAAATAAAGAACACACCCAAAGAACAATGCCTTCATGCTTAAAACCACAGTAGAACAAATCTTCAAACAATCAGATAACAGAGCAGTAGCGAGATTATTGCCATCATAACAGAGAAGTGATGTGGAAGAAAAGAAAAGAAAATGACGAATAACCTTCGTGCACCTCAAAAACAACGAATTTTATCACTCCTCGGAAGCCTCCTCTTGCCCCTTCGTAGTAACGTAGAAGACCACGGCTTCAGTTCATCGCCACACACCACTTTGCACACGACGCTTTCCACGACGTCGCTTCTTTTGACGACCTGCAACACAAGGATAAAATCAAATTCCTGAAAAAACGTGTAGACGCTTTGAGTGGACTGGAATCTATCCACGTACTGAGATATGCAGAAATATACACATCACCATATGCTCAGTCTAAAGAACGCAGCGCCAGAACTCACTTGGGTGTTTCAAGAAGAGACTGCACCTATAGGTAGAATACTTGTCAGATCCCGTCGCAATCCCATTTCAAAATCTCCCCCCCCCCCCCCCCCTCCCCGAGTGACGAGAGGTTTGTGCGTGTAATGCTTGGGATGAAGGATCTCGCGCTCCATCGCCAACGCGCGTGTTCGCCTGCCTGAATGTTTACCTATCGCGCCAGAACAACTTGTCCTCAGTTTTTTGCGTTTGTGGGTTTAGCGGCGAGTTTGTAGACAGGCCAAATTTATCCATATAAAGTGTAGACTGTTTTCTTCTAAATCTGAACTTGGAGATGCTGTGGAAATATGATGGGAAAGATTGGCGATCATATTCCAGTTGGCCTTAAAAGAAGGGTATTTCAACGCTAGATCTGAACAGCATAAGTGGTGTATATAGTGTCCGCGAAAGCATAACATAGACCTAATGATTTGCTTCGCCGTGCGCGACCAAAGCGTTTGGCCTAGTGGGTAAGGTGACAGGCCCGTTGAAAATAGGCAGAGGGTTCGAATCCGCTCATTGCGACCTTCATTTGCATGTCTATAGAAGTACCGGTGATTGTTTCCGAAACAGTATCACAAAAATTGGGAGAGTGACGTTCTGCCTGAAAGCGGCGCGGGCAAAGACACGGGACAGTGCCTGCGGAGCCAATTAGCGTCGACTCGCGTCGTGACACCCGCCGCTTCGCGCTCAGCCAGGCAGCACTCGCCGCGGAGGCATGGTGACCCAGCCAACAACGGGAGCAGATTTGGTGTGATTACAATTGATAGAGGGATAGGAGGCTCAGACGGCTTGCATTGGCAGTCCCAACATTGGGGTTGATCTGAACCTTACCCTCTTCTATATCAGAATTTCGATCTCTATCGAATGAGCCAGGAAAGAATCTTGCCTCAATAACCCTTACAACATTTTTTAGGCTTGTTAGGCTTATAGGCTTATAGGCTAGGAAACTATCTCAACGGTAGGTCGGAACGGCCCAAGTGTTGTATATGGGCAGAATCGCCTCTCTCTGGGAGACAACAAAAAGCAAATATCTCGACCCCAATACAACTCTGCGCAGAGTTAGGGAGGTACTTAAGATGTCTTTGGCGGCGCTCTCTCTGACGCGGGTAGCGGGCTCAAGTTGGCTGGAACAGCGATCATGGGTTTACCCCGCCCCTCTATTCACTGATTCACCGCTGCTCGCTCGTCATAGCTCTTCCCAGCCAACTTGACCCCGTCCTTCGCTCGCAGGCAGAGAGTTAACGCCGCCAACGGCCCAGCTTTCGTCGTCCTTAACTCTGCGGAGAGTTCTACTGGGGTCGAGATATTTGCATTCTGTTGTCTCCCCGTTAAAACAAAGGCTAAGGGAACACTTCCGCTAGGCATCAATGGGCTGGAGAAAATGTATCAAATCTTCTGAAAAATTGAACTGTAGAGCACTCGGTTGAGTGAGTGGTCAATGAAATGTAAGAAGCGTTGACATCTACGCTAAAAGGGAGCCACTGTTCTGCTAAATGGAAGAGGAATTTCGCAGAAATCAAAGTGATCGTTTTCGGAAGCTGTGAGTGTTGCCATTCTCTGTAGCTGAAAAAGCAGAATAACATTATAACAGGAGTTCGGCCTAGATAAAATGGTTACTTTTTCCATGGCTGCTATATTGCTTACCATCAATAACGTTGAAGGGGAGTAAGTTGAATGTCTTCGGAAAATGCGAAGCGAGACAGTTCTGGAGTCAACCTACCATAAATTCTATAGTCCTACAGAATCAGCGACCTCTGAGGAGCAGAGTGCCCCGAAGTAGATTAGTAAGAAATACTCGTCTGCACTCGAGTTGTAGACGCCCAACACACGGATGTACCTGAACGAATACACGATGGTGATCTGTTGCGTGCAGGGAATGCTATGACAATTCCGCTGCAGACACACTCGTTGGTCAGTATCCAAATTAACGGACGAGTAGATGTTACTCGGCCTGGTGAGATCGGCAACTACTCGCCGAACCAAACGGCCATCGAAGATCAGTTCATCGAGTGCGAACGGCTCACACCTTGTATTGCTGGCTACGCACACCCAGTTATGACGATCCATGCTCACCTGAAGCCGATTGATCGTGTTGTTCAAAAAGTATTAGATGTTAGCGAATTTTAAGTTTGACAAAAACTACTTTCTTTAGGTTATTGATGCTGCAAAGTCGCGCGAAGCATGCAACTGCGAGACACGCCGTTAGGCGTGTCGGAGCACTTGTGTTATGTATAAAAGGTTCCTGAATACTTCAAAAATTTGGCGAAAGGCGAAACTGAGTGGGAGAAAGTGAGTTTAATCGCGAAAATAGTATGTCTTAAAGTGTTAGTATTGTGCCAAAACGAGGTTATTATGGTGAATCTTCTTTATTTATGCGTGGCCCAACGTTTCGACGAGATCGTCGCCTTCAGAGGCCTGAACGTAGTGCAAGATTGAAGTTGCACTCTACCCCGTAGCCCTCCAGCATTTCCGAGAGCAAAGAGGGCCCCACCAAAGTACTTCGAAGAGAAGGATGTACTCACGATTCGATCCACCAAGAGTGCCGATGCCACTCTGCGTTAGTAAGGTTAGCGAGGACGAATGAGACTTACTGCAGCGGTCTTATACCACTATGAAATGATAACGACCCTGCACGTCGTCCTCTATTCTACAGCTTACATCTAGGCACAAACGGCAGAAAGTCATGTGTGATTGACGGACGTTCATGGCGGTCGTTTATACTAGGATTCCTTGCGAAGATCCAGAACGCCTCCAACGCTTTGCGTGCCGAAATTTCTGTCTCTACGGCCAGAATCGTGCATCTAATGCCAAAATCGTTACCGTCGTGGTCAACCGCCCTATGCCTTCCTAGAGGTGTTCTTAAATTAATACGATCTTTGCCAGCCAGATGCTCTTTAACTCGAACAGCTAGCCTTCTTCCGGTTTCCCCAATGTATGTGGCGTTACAAGCCTAACATTGGATTTGATAGATTGCCCCCATATGAGAACAATCACCTAGTTTACCGTAGGGACATGTAACGCAGTTCTCTGACAAGCACTGCTTATCGTAGAGCCTGTTTCTAACTAGCTGCCGCTTGATGTTATCGTTTGGGATGTCAACTAGAACAACATCGTTTTGCAGCTGAGCTCGCACAATGCTCCTTTGAATTGCAGCGCTTACCTTATCAGAGATAAAAGGCATGCAATGGGGTACCCTGCTTTCGTGCGGTCGTTCTGATTGGCGGTTAGCTTGGACTCTGTGCCGACGATGAGAAACGGTATAGCCGTTCTTTTTGGCTATATTTGAAGCCCATCTCAATGATTCCAGCCGCTCCTGATCACCTGTGCACACTTGTGAGGCCGTTAGAAACATGTTTCTTACGACACTACGCTTTATGGCTACAGGATGAGCAGAGGTCGCGTGAATCAGAATATTCTTTGTATGTAGTATGTATGTCTTAATTATGTGGAAATTTGAAGGCTGCATTAGCGTCAGGTTGCTAAGCGCCGCTGTGAGCTGGAGATATACACAGGTTTCTCGTCAAACTGAACATTTTCCCTAGTAGAATCCCTAGTAGGTTCAAGCTTTAGACCACACTGCTATTATCTTAGCTAGGAGCGGTCCGCCGCAATGGTTTAATCATGTCGCAAGGTGTGCTGTGTGTGCTTAACAGTTACAATACCGCTCAAATTCTTTGCAAATAAGACGCTTTGTGACGGATTAACCCGCCACAAAGCGTCGCATTGCCGTAACTCTTTTCAAAGTTATTTGTTTAAAATCTAATTAACACCGTTAGAAGCGCCGTCTCATTTTCTATCCAGCGATCTAAACATTATCTGAAACGATTGTACATTGACCTAGTCATGAAGCTTTTGCTTGCTCGGCCCCGTTAATTGATTTACGACCCCTCCGAGATCCCCAGTGGCATATCCTTGAGACTTTTCGTTGACGAGGTTCATCGAAACTCAGAAATCCTCTATTGTTTAAGCAGATCTGTATTTGCTACGCATCAAGGGTCATTGTGATACTAAATAGTGCCAAGTTTGAATAACATAGGCCCGATTTCAGATAAGCGCAAACGCGCGGAAACCTAAGATTCAGTTAAGAATTACTCAACTGGTAGCCTGCTACAGAAGACAGTATTCTACTATTCCATTGTGGGAGCGATGGCCTTTATAAAACGTGTAGCATGGCTTGGAGAAATGTACAGAAATGACTAGATTTTCTTTTTTCCAGCAAGGGATTGGTCCAATCTCAATATTCGGCATAGGATTTCTCCTATCTTTGAATTTCGGTTGCTCCTGAACAAGATAAGTACGAAAGCTGTGTTTTTTGTGGTCTACAGTAGACCACAACCGTTGAGCATGCCTGTTGTCTCGTTACAACAGGCATGCTCAACGGTTAGATTAGTACCAACGGTGTCTTATGTGAAAAGAACACTTGAAAACACTGAAAGGAGCGAAAGAAGAGATTTCGTCCAGATCTCCATTTTTAGCATATAAAACTAGAAAACAAGCACATCAACGGAACCTGGTAAACAATTACTTTTCGAAGCATTGAGCTGCGGAACTGTAGGCCATCTCAAGATTTGAGTTTGTTTTTGAGCCACATGAACGCCACATGGAGTGAACAGTAGGTACATGCACTTCAAAGTCATGAGAAGTAGAAAATGAAAAATGGCAGTACTTATTTGGGAATTTATTCACAAAATGGCTTTTAGGTTTTACTGAGGTTCCGCTGAGTCTTTCTGATGAAGTCTTCATTTTTGACCAATCATTTCCTTCTTTACTAAAACAGGATTTGAACATAGATATTTGAACATTCATTGCTTTTCATGTGATTTTCATTTGATACACCATTGGTATCGTAAACACTTGTTGTGCTTTTTTTTAAATTAAAGTTTTCTCAGTATGTAAGTTTTCTTAGACTTCTATTTTGCTTCGCAATGTTGCTCTTTTTCTGATACTTCCACATATATAAATAAAGGATTCTTCGCGTCAACCCGGGAATTTTCTCCCTTGGTCGCGGGCAATGGTTAGCTGCAACATAGGTTTTACCGAAAACCTTATAAAAATGACCAGAACCTACGGCGTAGCACCTCGCCAAAAATCTTTCAAGGCACCTTCTCGAAATATAAAGTGTTTTTCGAACATGAAATTTTGCGATCAATTCCTTATTAGAGCCTTGATACGAATGAAACGTTGCGGAAGTAGACCATTGTACAATAACAACGATACGTCCCGTTAAGGCTCTCCTAACGTACGGTTTTTTTCACAGTTTCAAAGTTTTCTATGTTTCCTAAGTGGTGCTTACCGCTCAAAGTTGTTTTCTTTATTACGGCGCTTTCGCTATTCACCACATGATGATGTGCAATAGATTCTTCTCGCCAACGCGGGAATTTTCTCCCCTGATCGCGGGCATTTTCTCCCTTGGTTGCGGGCATTTTCTCCCCTGGTCGCGGGCATTTTCTCCCCTGGTTGCGGGCATTTTCTCCGCACGCAACGCGCGCCGTGAGATTCAGGCATTTTCTCCGTAGACCTTACAGGACAGAACATCCCATGTCTTGAGGTTCTGTGACCTACAGAACAATGTAGGTCGCGATCAAATATCCAATAGATGTCACAATTATGTATACTACATTCCGTGATTCATGTATCACTACAATTAGCTATGTAATTACTGATATTGTAGATGAGTTCTAAAATTTATAACCAGCTCAGCATAATAGTGAAACTAAGACAGCAAGGAAGGCCAGCTAGTGAAGTCACCAGGGAGGTCCGGAAGTTGAGTTTTTTTGTTGCCCTCTTAATTTTCATATATTGCATGTTACCGGATTTAGGCTGATCCAACGATCACATACGCTTCAGTGTCGAGGTTTCTGAAGAAGTTTGAGGGGCCTGACTTTTTAAGGGCACCAAACCCTAGAATATTGCACGGTTGAAAATTTATAAAGTGTTTAATCCATAAAAACTTCATTCGTTTGACAGGCGTTTTCTAGCGCATTCTAACGAGATTGCTAAGGAAATCGAACGCTGTTACACAAGCAATAGTTCGGCGACTGCAACGGATGTCGTCCAACGATTGCGGACGCGTGGAATTTCAACAAATGTCTCTACCGTTAAGAGGATGAGACACAAACTTGGTTTCAAGAGGACCACGACAAAATATTGTCACACAATTAGGGATCAGAATCAAGCGGCCCGTGTTGACTTTTGCAGCGAGGAGATTGAAGAAGGGAGAACTTATTCTAACTGTGTATTCACTGACGAATGCACAGTTCAAAGTGAGTCTTTCACAGCGATCATTATGATCGGAACTGGTCACAAACATCACGTCTTCGTGAAGGATCAGCGCTACTAGACCTTGTGCATACTGGATAAGTAATGCTTTCAGTTGGCTGTTCAACACGTTTCTGCTTCGTGAAAGAAGGAGACCAATTCTCAAGGCTCGGTCATCGAGCGAAACACCCCGCGAAGGTGCACATTTGGGGAGGCATCTCTGAGCGAGGACCTACCCAACTGATAATCCTTCCTGGCAGTTGTAGGATTGATAGCACGCTATATTGTAGAATTCTAGAGAGAGGCTATTTACCCTTCAAAAAGAAGGTTTACAATGGTTTGTTCCCACTGTTTTCATTACTATATTACAAGCAACTTAATCAGTGAGGAACTTCAGGTATATGTCAATTGGTGCAAGACAACGCGCCACCTCACAAGAGTAGATATACTAAGGAATTCCTCGAGAAATGGAATGTTGATACCTTAGCGTGGCCTGCAGAGTCCCCAGACTTGAATCCAATGGAGTTGATATGGGGCAGCATGAAGAACTACATTAGGTGAGACTATTAAAGACTAACTGAAAGGTATTGTTGTGTAATATATACTATATAGATGTGTGTAACCCGTTCTTAATTGCTCTATCTAGGAAGCAAGAAGTTTGCACACTTGATGATTTGAAGGACGCAATACTCAACTTTTGGAAGACTCTAACTCCAGAGATATGCAAAGCTTACATTTCTGGTTTAAAAGAGAAGATGGCTCGTGTTGTAGAACGGGAGGGAGGAACATAATAGAGGGCAAATAGCACCCTGTTCTTTAATTGTTTGTATATGTATGTATTTGTATAAATGCCTCGCTCTTCAAAAACTACCTATGTCCTACTTGTGCTACGACGTTTTTCAATTCGACATTACAAAAGCACAGTACATGCACTGTACATTCAATTGTCGCTACAATATTCTGATGAATAATAGGAAAAATTAGAATTTATGGCGATTACTGTACACGTATGTTTATATGTGTGTAGATATACATATATGCCGTACAGCGAGTCTGGTGGAATGAGTTACCCGACCTCACTAACACTCGCATCTCGCCCAGATTCGAGTACGCCGCCTTTACCGACCAGCCCCAAACTCGCGTCGGTAGCTTCTAAGGTATCCGGGATGATCACTGATAGACCGCGGCGCAGGAAGTGTGAATACTGTACATAGGCGATATACGACATGTGGAGCGCCGCGGGAGGTCGCAAGGGCAGCGAGCGGCCGCCGCCGTGTCCGCACTCGGGCCGAAGCGCAGCCCCAAACCTATTTCGGCGGCCGAAGAGGTGAAAATGGTTTTTAGTTTGAATACGGACAATATTACATCTGGGGAAAGCTCGCGACGAGTTGAGAAGTGCTGTCCAGCTGATTTTTCGAATAAACTTATCCATAAAGAGGTAAGCGACTGAAACAAAATTTTCTATTGTTTTCGTCAAACTTTGGCCGCATAGAAATCTACTTTGAACGGCCAAAATCTTTTTTTAGATTCAAATGTGCTTGTGGTCTACTGTAGACCACAAAAAACACAGCTTTCGTACTTATCTTGTTCAGGAGCAACCGAAATTCAAAGATAGGAGAAATCCTATGCCGAATATTGAGATTGGACCAATCCCTTGCTGGAAAAAAGAAAATCTAGTCATTTCTGTACATTTCTCCAAGCCATGCTACACGTTTTATAAAGGCCATCGCTCCCACAATGGAATAGTAGAATACTGTCTTCTGTAGCAGGCTACCAGTTGAGTAATTCTTAACTGAATCTTAGGTTTCCGCGCGTTTGCGCTTATCTGAAATCGGGCCTATGTTATTCAAACTTGGCACTATTTAGTATCACAATGACCCTTGATGCGTAGCAAATACAGATCTGCTTAAACAATAGAGGATTTCTGAGTTTCGATGAACCTCGTCAACGAAAAGTCTCAAGGATATGCCACTGGGGATCTCGGAGGGGTCGTAAATCAATTAACGGGGCCGAGCAAGCAAAAGCTTCATGACTAGGTCAATGTACAATCGTTTCAGATAATGTTTAGATCGCTGGATAGAAAATGAGACGGCGCTTCTAACGGTGTTAATTAGATTTTAAACAAATAACTTTGAAAAGAGTTACGGCAATGCGACGCTTTGTGGCGGGTTAATCCGTCACAAAGCGTCTTATTTGCAAAGAATTTGAGCGGTATTGTAACTGTTAAGCACACACAGCACACCTTGCGACATGATTAAACCATTGCGGCGGACCGCTCCTAGCTAAGATAATAGCAGTGTGGTCTAAAGCTTGAACCTACTAGGGATTCTACTAGGGAAAATGTTCAGTTTGACGAGAAACCTGTGTATATCTCCAGCTCACAGCGGCGTTTAGCAACCTGACGCTAATGCAGCCTTCAAATTTCCACATAATTAAGACATACTATTTTCGCGATTAAACTCACTTTGGAGACGCTGACATACGGTGCCACGATAAGAAAAATCAGTTTCGCGGTGTCACGAAGCGCGGTCTTAGAAATTAATCGAATTTCCGGAGGTTCTCTCTTCCCTAACTGCTGGCAAGTTCTAAACCCTCCACGAGACCTTCACCTCCCAACGTAACCAAAGGATTTACTTACCTCGACTTTATAACTGCAAATGGTGCCTACATTGCAGCCGACTACCCTGAGCGTATCGCAGTTTATCCTATATGGTCGGCCGAGTTGCACGACGATTCCCCCTGGCTGACCAATTCTATGTCGTGTTAGAGGGGGAGCTCCATCGAACTGGTTGTCTTAAAGGCAACAGATCTTGTCATATTGGCGAAACGGAGTACTTTCAGCTAGACCTTGGACATTTTTCAGCAGCGCATCCCTGTTTTCTCCTTCGACTATGGCAGCTCCTAGTTCAAGAGCGATTACTCTTTGGTTAAGCACTGCAAAGACAATATCAGGGCAGAGATGACCTAGAAGCCTACTCGGCACTAACTCACCCACGGCTCCACGCATATCTGCAACGGTGTCTTGGTACTTGCTCCTGAATGCGTCTAGAATGAATCTGTCAAATGTGTCAGAGTTCGCTGCGAAAATCGCTGAGCATGAGACTGTGGACAGGAGCTCCTTTGAGCTAATGAGATCGAGGTGAAGACACTTCTCCAATAATAACATTTCAACGAGCGCTCTCACAATAGATCCCTAAAGAAAGCTAGATTGTTTCGTGGACCGATCAGTAGCAATGAGCACGGTTACCTCCGTCCACGTCTGCGCACGAATCCATTCAGATACTGCCTTGAAGATGTCGATCTCAGCTGCTGAGAATGTGTTCCTTCTCAACATTTTCATAACCACCTCCTGATTCAGTGTCAGGAAATGCTGAATTGGTTCTCTGGAAAAACGTACGACATTGGTCGGGATTTATACTTCAGTCGCCGGCCGAAGTAGCGTTGTGAAAGCGGGGAATTTCTACCTCTTGTCCCCTGAGGTTGGATTCATCAAGCAATGGGTATAGGTAGAGATACCGTAAGGGAATCGCATCCACTACCTGCAGTGCGTAGCGGGTACGATTCGTATTCATGAGAAGAATTGCGGGAATGGGAGAACTAATCCACCGGCGAGAACAGCTAATCTCAGTGGAGCGTCATTTTGTCAATGGGGTGCGGGATCCTCGCGGGTATGCGAAAATACCCACGACGATCGTATTCTCTACCCACTGATATACTCATAATGGGGCAGGTAAGGTTTATCATGAATGCCTCATCATGGGTACGTCTACAACCTATACCTCGCATGCCCGCAGGTGTAAAGGCCCCACATGCTTTTGCAGCCAGCGGCGGGCAGCGGACGACGAAAACGATGAGTCACGCCGCTCCTGCGTTTTGCCAGTGGCCAGCCGCAGAGGCACGGAGCGACGAGGTACTGTATTTCTAGTCGGGACTTACTGCTGCCTGTCCGCCTTCTGTACGCGCTCTAGAAGCTCCCCGCTCTCCAATGAATCTTTAACATTCATTTCTGTCCCTGTCCTCTTGACGTGTCCACCCCATAACCCCCTGGATTTTTTCTACTGGTCTCCTTTGACGCCTCCGCCCTTCCGAGGCCGGCTTCTCTTCGGCATCTAAAAGCAATGTAAACCGAAACATCTGATAATCTCATAAAAGCAGCTTAAGACCTTAAAGACGTATGAACCAAAGAACGCAGCTGTACTTTTGTTGCGCAGCTGTATTTTTGCTGTGATAGTTGTGGGCAGACCGCAACAGCCACAACAGAAATATAGCTGCGCAAAAACTAAGTGATGAGGCGAAATGGATACGATTAACTCTTAGAGACCATGCTCGCATAAAGGTTACCTTTTTAACATTGCTTTGTTGAGCCTCAGCCGTTCCGTCGACTTTAGTCTCGATTGAGTGCATTGTCGCGAAGAGCACTTGTAGCTCATGCATTGCCATCATGACATCCCCTCTAGTTTTGCGCATGCCTTCTTCTCGGCTTTCGTACCGACTTCTGAAATTATGTAAATGAACAATGTACTGTTTAATCTGAGACAGATCTCTGGCAGCGAAGACGCACCCCTTTTCAACTTTCTGTTTTCAATCGTTAAGGCGATCACTGCATCCTCTAGTTTTTGGACACTATCTTCCATTTTTCTCTGAAAAGGAATGCTCTCCGTATACTCGCCAGCTACTTTTTGTTTTGGCACCCTTTCCAAAAAAGCTTTTCTGTGCCTCCGCCGTTCCGTCGACTTTAGTCTCGATTGAGTGCATTGTCGCGAAGAGCATTTGTAGCTCATGTCTTGTCATCATGACATCCCCCTCTAGTTTTGCGTATGCTTCTTCTCGGCTTTCGTACCGACTTCTGAAATTATGTAAATGAACAATGTACTGTTTAATCTGAGACAGATTTCTGACAGCGAAGACGCACCCCTTTTCAACTCTCTGTTTTCAATCGTTAAGGCGATCACTGCATCCTCTAGTTTTTGGACGCTATCTTCCATTTTTCTCTGAAAAGGAATGCTCTCCGTATACTCGCCAGCTACTTTTTGTTTTGGCACCCTTTCCAAAAAAGCTTTTCTGTGCCTCCGCCGTTCCGTCGACTTTAGTCTCGATTGAGTGCATTGTCGCGAAGAGCATTTGTAGCTCATGCCTTGTCATCATGACATCCCCCTCTAGTTTTGCGTATGCTTCTTCTCGGCTTTCGTACCGACTTCTGATGTTATTTAAATAAACAATGTACTGTTTAATCTGAGACAGATTTCTGGCAGTGAAGACGCACCCTTTTCAACTTTCTGTTTTCAATCGTTAAGGCGATCACTGCATCCTCTAGTTTTTGGACGCTATCTTCCATTTTTCTCTGAAAAGGAATGCTCTCCGTATACTCGCCAGCTACTTTTTGTTTTGGCACCCTTTCCAAAAAAGCTTTTCTGTGCCTCCGCCGTTCCGTCGACTTTAGTCTCGATTGAGTGCATTGTCGCGAAGAGCATTTGTAGCTCATGCCTTGTCATCATGACATCCCCCTCTAGTTTTGCGTATGCTTCTTCTCGGCTTTCGTACCGACTTCTGATGTTATGTAAATAAACAATGTACTGTTTAATCTGAGACAGATTTCTGGCAGTGAAGACGCACCCATTTCAACTTTCTGTTTTCAATCGTTAAGGCGATCACTGCATCCTCTAGTTTTTGGACGCTATCTTCCATTTTTCTTTAGTGTAGTTCGGGGCCCAGGAGGTGGACACGACATCGGAAGACAGTTTATTGGATACTTCACAAATAAGTAGTACAGGCACTGTCGAAGGAATCGGCCGATGGAGTCGAAGTCGCGGGGCAGGAGCCGAAGTCGTGCGGGGCCCTGAGGCCTGGTGGCGAGCCGTTCAGCGAGTCCCTGACGATCTCGAATGTCCCGTCCTCGGTCGCCAAGACCGCCGCCTCCTGTAATCAGAGCTTTCATCTCCGAAGTGACTCAGCTATAGGAATCCGCTATCGATTGCCTCCAACCAGGAATTAAGAATTCACAACTCTTACACCTCCCCCTATCCACAAATACGTCCGTCCTCGGACGAGTGCCCTACCAGAGGAGGTGGCAATCGATAGTGATTGGTAAGAAAGAGTAAAAGAAAATCCCAAAATCTATCTCGAATAGCCTACTAAAAATAAAAAAATAAATGACCAGTAAAAAATAAGTGGAAAGGAAAAGAAAAGAAAATACTCGCCTCCGTTAGTGTTCTCCTAAGCGAAGATGTCTGGAAGCGCCGCAGTCTAACGACGACCCTCGCGTCCTCGGCCCATCGTACCAGGCGTCCCCCGTTCAACTGTCCATGCCGGCACCTGGTAATGGCGACGTTCATCCTTTTGGGGTCGTCTAGGAACTCCCCGCTGGTTGGTGTGACGTCGGTCCGTGAAGTAAGGACGATGACGATGTCCATCTCCCGTCCTTAGACTGAATCCACGGTATGAAGTGCCACTCCGCGCCGGGCAGCGTACTGGGACAGCAGTCGTTCTTGTAGAACGTGATTATGGCGACCGATGATGGCCGCACCTCCAGCGCTAGCAGTTCGCGGACGATGTCCCTGCACCAGCCGGCTTCGTCCTCGTTCCAGTAGGAGCCTGACGGTGATGGGTAGGACGCTCCTTCGATGTCGACGAAGACCAGCGGTATGGCTGGGTTCGGGAGTCGGAGTCACCTGGTCACAAGACGGCGCTCTCGTGCCTCCGTTCCGCTTACGAGTGCGCCGCGGTAGAACAAGAAGTTGGGAAGGGCGTTCAGCGCGGGATGAGCCCGGAAGGTCGCAACGAGGGGGGCTTGAGGGACGTTATGGCGCGCCAGGACATCCATAACTACCGTTGCTGTGGGCTCTCGAAGAATGCCTTCAAGTGAGAGACGACCGTTTTGTAGTCCTTCCGTGCGCTGCTATCGAGTTCCTCTACTTTTTCGCGGGCTACTCCATCTAAATGCCCAATCAAGAAGTTTGCCTGTTGTTCTGGTGACAGAGGAACCTTTCGCATACGCATGACGTCCTCGAGGCGGCGTAGCCAGATGGAGAATTGAGTGTCTGTGTCTGATGACCCCGAGAAGGAATTAACTTTGGGGATCTCCAGATCGTCTTGCTGGTGGCGCTCGAGCGTGGATATCGTCGGAAGGGTGTCTAGCCGCTGACCCACTATTGAGAATGACTCATTAAACTTATCTGCCAAGGCAGAATTTCCTTCATTAATCTTCTGTGATAGAAGCTCTGACCTGGCCTTGGAATCTTCCCAGACTTGGGCGATAGCGTTGCGAAGTACCTTCGCATCCCGGTTCTTTTGTGGGGCGTTATCATCCAAGGAGTCCATGAAGGCAAGGGATAGCCCTAGGAAGTCCTCATCCCTCTCCACTTTAGTGTCAGTCGAATGGGCAGAAGCCACTGCTGTCGACGAAGAAGAGGACTTACCCGAGTTCCTGGTGACTGGCATTGCCTCCGGTGGTCGCAGGGCAGGATGGATAAGGGTCCGCTTAGGACAAGTATATATTGGAGGGAAGGACGTAGGCGGACAGGCTCGGCGAGGACGCATACCAGAGCGCCGAAGAACTCGGCGGGGCTCGAGATCGAAGCGGAGATAAGTTGGGAACCGCGGAACTGTTGTGAGAGACGCGCTGATAGCGCGGCTCCGCGCCGCGATCCGTCATGAGAAAGGCACTAACGCATACCAACGCGAATTCCTGCCGAAGACGAGAGGACGAACGGCTAACACACTCTTAGACCTGGTTTCGAATCGAGAACACCGAAGATTAGGAGGACAGAGGCTTAGAAAAAACGTAGCCGGCTGGAAGAAAATGTGAGGAAAAACCAAAGAAACTACACTATACTTATAGCGATTCCAGTGCTTGAAGCTATAGGGTGTCTTCGAACCACCCCTATGTCGCGACATAAGCACTTCACTCAAAACTTGCGATCGCATCCACATCCAGGGCGTCATACGCCATCCATGTGCTCCACGCGAACCACTTCTAGTGTCGTATACGGGAGTCAGACAATTGACCAAAAGGTTCCGGATACTTAGCTAGCGAAATCAGCCTCGAGGAAAGCCAAAAAAAGGATCCTGTGTCGTTCGTAGAAAAAAAGAATTAAGAAAAACGGTGAGAAGAAGGGTCCTTAGAAGGTCTGCGCACAACCAACTAAGCAGCCAAAAGTATAGATGCTCTTAGAAGAAAAGATGAGAGGGAGAAAAAAAGGACCTACAGCTAAGAAAGGAGGAGAATAGAGAGGGTCGAGAGAGAGCATCCGAGAAAGGAAAGAGCGTAAAAGACTCACCTTTGCTCGCCCGGTGGACCCAGCTCGCTGCTACCAGTGTAGTTCGGGGCCCAGGAGGTGGACACGACATCGGAAGACAGTTTATTGGATACTTCACAAATAAGTAGTACAGGCACTGTCGAAGGAATCGGCCGATGGAGTCGAAGTCGCGGGGCAGGAGCCGAAGTCGTGCGGGGCCCTGAGGCCTGGTGGCGAGCCGTTCAGCGAGTCCCTGACGATCTCGAATGTCCCGTCCTCGGTCGCCAAGACCGCCGCCTCCTGTAATCAGAGCTTTCATCTCCGAAGTGACTCAGCTATAGGAATCCGCTATCGATTGCCTCCAACCAGGAATTAAGAATTCACCAACTCTTACACTTTGAAAAGGAATGCTCTCCGTATACTCGCCAGCTACTTTTTGTTTTGGCACCCTTTCCAAAGAAGCTTTTCTGTGCCTCCGCCGTTCCGTCGACTTCAGTCTCGATTGAGTGCATTGTCGCGAAGAGCATTTGTAGCTCATGTCTTGTCATCATGACATCCCCCTCTAGTTTTGCGTATGCTTCTTCTCGGCTTTCGTACCGACTTCTGAAATTATGTAAATGAACAATGTACTGTTTAATCTGAGACAGATTTCTGACAGCGAAGACGCACCCCTTTTCAACTCTCTGTTTTCAATCGTTAAGGCGATCACTGCATCCTCTAGTTTTTGGACGCTATCTTCCATTTTTCTTTGAAAAGGAATGCTCTCCGTATACTCGCCAGCTACTTTTTGTTTTGGCACCCTTTCCAAAGAAGCTTTTCTGTGCCTCCGCCGTTCCGTCGACTTTAGTCTCGATCGAGTGCATTGTCGCGAAGAGCATTTGTAGCTCATGCCTTGTCGTCATGACATCCCCCTCTAGTTTTGCGTATGCTTCTTCTCGGCTTTCGTACCGACTTCTGAAGTTATGTAAATAAACAACGTACTGTTTAATCTGAGACAGATTTCTGACAGCGAAGACGCACCCCATTTCAACTTTCTGTTTTCAATCGTTAAGGCGATCACTGCATCCTCTAGTTTTTGGACGCTATCTTCCATTTTTCTTTGAAAAGGAATGCTCTCCGTATACTCGCCAGCTACTTTTTGTTTTGGCACCCTTTCCAAAGAAGCTTTTCTGTGCCTCCGCCGTTCCGTCGACTTTAGTCTCGATCGAGTGCATTGTCGCGAAGAGCATTTGTAGCTCATGCCTTGTCGTCATGACATCCCCCTCTAGTTTTGCGTATGCTTCTTCTCGGCTTTCGTACCGACTTCTGAAGTTATGTAAATAAACAACGTACTGTTTAATCTGAGACAGATTTCTGACAGCGAAGACGCACCCCATTTCAACTTTCTGTTTTCAATCGTTAAGGCGATCCTCCAGTTTTTGGACGCTATCTTCCATTTCTCTCTGAAAAGGAATGCTCTCCGCATACTCGCCAGTACTTTTTGTTTTGGCATCCGAATCATCAACTGTGGCTAGGAATGACCGTCAATATGTAAAAAAACTTTTTTACCCTTAAATCGTTCATCCTTGATTGCGGTGAAGTTCTTCATGATTTATTATAGAGTAAGAGAGCAAGAAGCAATCGTGCAATAACTGGTGATGAAGACTTCCAATATCGATTGCCTACGTCACTTAATCGATATTTGTAGCTTTCATAACGCTGCGGCGCTTGGTGTCCGAAGTGTAAATTCCGCCCAGCAACAACAAAATCTAAACACCACACCCGCGCCCAGATACATGGGTCGGGTGGTCAATAGATATTCGGTAGAGAGTATGATCGTGGCACATACAATGACGCAATATAGCGGAGAAATCAGCGTTTATAGTGGCCTTGCGTACAAGATGTCTTACAATGATATTTCCTGAAAGGATGCCGGAACGGGAAGAGTCAGTATCAGGGATGGGGGGAAATTTTGAAAATTTTCCCAGAAAACAGAAAACAGAAAATTGATTTTGTCAGAAAACAGAAATCAGAAAACAGAAAAGCAAAAAATGCCAGAAAACAGAAAAAATCAAAAAACAGAAAATTTCGAAATTGTCACACGACCTAATCATTCCACTCAAAGATCCATTTTCCAGTAGCAAATGCTTTTGTATGACTAAACATGACGTTGGGGGCTACCGTTTTTACCTGCAAACGTTTATAAAAATTTCTAGTGCGCTCTAAATTCAATACAATCAGTGAACTGTCTGACTCAGTCTGCAGCTGAACCTTACGAAGACGATGCTCATGAGGAATGAACAAGTTTCTGATGCCGCATTCTCGCTCAACGGAACGAACATCTCGGAATGCTCCAGCTATGTGTATCTGGGTCGCGAAGTCAATATGGCCAACGACCTAGCGCCAGAGCTGAGCAGGAGGAAACGAGCGGCTTGGAGAGCTTTCAAGAGCGTCGAAGAAGTCGCGAAGAAGACGAAGAATATCCGACTCCGTGTACACCTATTCGACTCCACTGTTCTTCCTGCACTAACATACGCTTCAGAGACCTGGGCTATACGAAAGCAGGATGAGCACGCGATCAGCGTCGTGCAGCGTGGAATAGAGAGGATGCTCGGAGTGACACGACTCACGCAAGTGAGAGAAGGCCTCCGGAGTTCCGAGCTTCGCGACGTTCGAAGATCAGAGACACTGTCGCATGGGCCAAGCCGTCGAAAATTAGGTGGGCCGGCCATGTAATGCGCTTCGCGGACACCCGCTGGACAAGAGTCGTCACCGACTGGTTTCGGCGGAATGTCAAAAGAACACCAGGACGCAAACTAACGTGTTGGTCCAACTTCTGACTTCTTTGTGAAAGTTCTAAACTATCCATATGACGCTCTTCGTGTCCCTCGAGTAAGAAGGATCCATTGGAGCTTAACATCAAGTTGAAAGTAATCGTAGATGCAAAATACAATTTGAATCAAAAAGAATACGAAATCAAATTATTAAAGTCGAATGCCCTATGAAGGAACTCCATGTAAACAGCACTTACGCAATCAATCAAACAAACAAAGCAGCATAGAACGTGAGTGTATGGCGCATTTTCTACACGAACACATTCGAAAATGCCACATGCTTACAATTTAAAATACTTTAGAAACATTATTTTGGAATGAAACTCGTGATACTATCTGGATTCTTTTTATTGGATTTCTATGCTATAATTTTGTTCGCAGCTCCATTTTCTGTTTTCTTGCCAATTTTTGGTCGTTTTCCCAGAAAACAGAAAACAGAAAAAATTTGCCCAAAATGGTCAGAAAATCAGAACAAAAAACAGAAATTCCGCCCATCCCTGGTCAGTATCTTGGAGAAAATCTCCACCCTTAATAGTGGAAAAACATGTTTTGGTTTTGCGGAACCCCTGACGCAAACGAGTAAGGCCTATGGCATACCACCGGCGACGAGGCCGGCGACGAGAGAGCGCTGCAGTTCAGCGACGGTGTTGGGCGGGGGCGAGAGTTGGCGCTAGGGCGCGGTTAGTGACGCTTACGTGCGTGCATGCGTGGTGCAAAGGGTCGGGCGACAGCTGGCCGCCGTGCAAAGCGCAGCGACGGCCGGTCGCTGGCGGTATGCCCCCTCTCCAACGACACGCAATGCCGACGTGGCAGCGACAACCGGCAAGCGCGCGCTCTCTCCCCATTGTTTCTGACAGGTCCCAACACGAATAGTCGATTACCTGTTCGTTGGCAGTGCCGTCGCCGGACTCGTCGCTGGTGGTATGCCATAGGCCTAAGAGGAGCAAGGGGCACTGAAACGATCCGTAGACACGAGTTCACCACTTTGGCCTATGTTACACCATCGCTCACCTCGAACGAAGCCTAATGATAAGCTCACATATCGATTCATCGCGTCGCGCAATCGATGTTGGAGCCTATTATTAGGCTTTGCTCGGGTGAGCGATGGTATAACATAGGCCTTAGGCGTGCGGTGCAATGGAGGTGTTTGGTTTCGGATGGCATGTTCTGCCCTATCCACCGTATTCACCGAAACTTTCTTCAACGGATTACCATCGTTTTTCGTTGTGGAACCGCTTGCAGGAGAGACAATTTGACGGCAGGAAGCAACCTCATTGAGTGGTTTTCATCAAAACCTCAGGACTCCTATAGAGGCGGGATTTACGAATTACCTGGCAAATAGCAATATGTTATAGATAATAACGGTGCATATGTTCGTTAGTTGTTGTGAAGATGGAACGAGAGAAATGAATTTGAAAAAAATGCACAAGTTGCGGGATACTTTCCTTACAACCTAATAGTTGCGCTTTATACTACAAAGACTAGGTGTGCCCACCTGAGAACATTAGCAATGTACCGGAATATCACTCCTATCTCAGCGTCTAGCACAACATATACCTCCTTCAGTTTCATTTAGAGACAAGTTTTAGCGAAAAATCAGAAACTTTACAAATAATATGGACAATCCAAGTCAGACGTATCTGAGGTTTAAATAGAGAATGTATAAAAAGTCAAGACTACCTTTTTAGGATTTTTTTTTTAGTTAAGCAGAGAAATGTGCAATCCTCTGACACGACTTTATGTAGCTGGCGCTACACCACCAAACAAGTACATATCGCGACACACTCAGCTTGGAAAATTGGTTGCTTTTCATATAAGCACACGAACTTTGATCTAGACAAGCGGTAAAAAGCAAGTCCCTCTCCGAGTCATCCAAAAATCCGGGGTCCGTCAAAATAGCGTTATCAGAATCAACCAATTATGCCAAGATTCGGTTGAGTTCAATGTATTTAATGAATCATTTTCGAATATCCGATTCGGATAACCCGATCCGAATCATCCAAAAATCCGGGGTGGGCAAAATCGCCCTTATCCGAATCATCCAATTATCCAAAGAATTTTGATCGGATCCAATTTATAGAAGCCATGCCTCTCCTCCGCTCCCTTACCTCATCGTCCCACGCATGGGACGACAGCTTTGCTTATCTACACAATTTCCGTTCAGCCAAAATGCCAGAAACATCTTTGGTTGTTCTTTAGGTTTAGCAACAAAAACCAAGCCAATCAAAATAACTTTAAGATCCATGATAACGGTTTGTTCTTGATCAAACGCGTAAAGACGCGCCAAAAAATGGCGCAAGAAAGTGCCATTTAATTCGTTACAACCTAATAGTTGTTTAATGCCTGAGTACACTGACGAAACATGTTGGACTTGCGTGTGAAAATACCACGGCTGCACGTAGAACAGCAAGCTCAGTGAAATAAAGAACACATCCAAAGAACAATCCCTTTATGCACATCAGAAATCTTCAAGCAACCAGAAAGCAGAGCAGTTAACAAAGAAGTGACGTGAAAGGAAAGAAAAGAAATGACAAATAACAACAGGTCCTCGTGCAAGAAATGACACCTCATAAAGAACGGATTTTATCACTTCTTGGAACTCTTTTCCTTCACCTTCGCCTGATCGAAGAACGCCACGGCTGAAGCTTTAGTTTTTTTTGCGGAGCAGTACTTCGTACTCGACACTTTTTTCGCTGTTGCTCCTGCTCGCCGCGATCTGTAACAAAAGGATAAAATCAAATTGGTGACAAAACATGTAGATGTTTTGAGTGGACTGGAATCCATCCAGGTACTGAGGTATGCAGAAATATACACACCACCATTATATTCTCAGTGTAAAGAACGCAGCGCCAGAAATCACTCGGGTGTTTAGAGAAGAGACTGCACCTATAGGTAAAATACTTGTCAGACCCCGTCGCAATCCCATTTCAAAAACTGCGCAATGAACCTTGCTCCAGACTCCCCCCATCCCCGAGTGACGAGTGGTTTGTGCGTGTAAGGGCCTGTTCATACATCGCGACAAGAGCGACTGGGGCGACGGATGTAGTGTGGTGTACGTGAATAATTGCGTACTCCACACTCCGTCCGCGACGAATGTAGTGTGAAATGCGTAATTATTTACGTACACCACAATACATCCGTCGCTCCAGTCGCCCCATTCACTCTTGTCGCCCTTGTCGCGAAGTATGAACAGGCCCTAAGTACATATTGTGGCCATATTGATTGTGCGACGCGATCGATCAATTTGGCCTCATTGCGTGACCATCGCGTCGCGCCGCGACGAAGTATAAACGGGCCTAATGCTTGGGGTGAAGGATCTCGCGCTCCATCGTCAACGCGCGTACTCAACTGCTTGAATTTTTACCTATCGCGCCAGAACAATTCGTCCGAAAACCCGTCCGCACTTTTTTGTTCTTGTGCGTTCAGCGGCGAGTTTATGGCTGCGGGACATTATGTACGAATGGTCGCTGCGAACGCGGCGAGCGCGGCAGAAGACGTCGCAATTGATTGACTTCAGCGGCCAGTGATATCTAGACCTGCATCAAAACTTGCACATCAAGTGTTAGAAAGTGTATACAAAGTCAGTTCCACTGCGATAGTATGACATATTTTCAGCTTTTCCCGAAGAAACATAGTATAAAACAGCATTAGAACGTTGTTTAGTTTTATAACTCGAACTCAATTTCTGAACCAGAGCATGTTTTCCCGTAGCTCCTGCAACACGGAGCTCATCGCGCACGCGGCAGTCGCCGTCACGGGCGCGGTGACCATTCGTACATAAACACCGCCCCTCCGAGTTTATAGAGAGGCCAAATTTTCAACATAGTCCTTAAAAAGTGTAGACGGTTCTCTTCTAAATCTGATCTTAGAGACTGCTGAGGAAATGTGTTGACAAAGATTGAC
Source organism: Heligmosomoides polygyrus bakeri (assembly GCA_947359475.1). Lineage (NCBI taxonomy): Eukaryota > Metazoa > Nematoda > Chromadorea > Rhabditida > Heligmosomidae > Heligmosomoides > Heligmosomoides polygyrus. The sequence continues at coordinate 4,035,813 of OX375870.1, read as the reverse complement.
GAACACACTTCAGTTGGTATTACAAGAAGACTATTCCAATGATAGATCTGAACAGCATAAGTGGTGTGTATAGTGTTCGCATAAGCATAACATAGACCTAATGATTTGCTTCGCCATGGGGGACCCGAGCGCTTGGCCTAGTGGATAAAGTGACTGACCCGTTGAAAATAGGCCGAGGGTTCGAATCCTCTCATTGCGGCCTTCTTTTTGCATGTCTATAGAAGTACAAGTGATTGTTTCCAAAACAGTATCACTGAAATTAAACATCGGTGGTCTGGTTGACTGGTCGCAGCCCGAACTAGTGTATAATAAACTTACAACCGAGAAAAAAAACTCGTCTGAGTTGTCCACCGTGAATTAGGAATGAGATTCAGGGAAATCGTTACGGGACCACGTAGTCGCCTAAACCACTGCTAATCACTTGCTGTCCTGAGCCTGTCCGGCGAAAATAGGGTCGACGTGGGGGGGGGGGGGGGGGCTTCTGATCGGCAGAAAATCTCATAGAGCATCATTAATGTTCCTCATCTCTGGCTCCAAAGTATAGTACCTGTAGTAAAGGCGTTCCATGGCTAATAAAAACCACGTTTGAATAGCGCGGCTGTGGACATTGCGCACCGGACAACTCGGACGGATTTTTTTCGGTTGTAGTGTAGCGGCGAGTGTCCGCACTATCTATTACTAGTTGAGATTATCTGCAAAGGATACCTTGAATTTGGGAATGTTCACTTTGATGTTAAGAAACATTGAGATGTAAAGCTATACGCTCCCACCACAGCAACAATTAAGTTGAGTTCTTCCAAAAGAAGGTGAAATTTAAAGTGTGAATGACTGCGAGCAAACGGTTGTAGTGCCGCAGCCAGCAACACCTGATATTGACTTATTTTCAAACTTACTTACTTTCGACCTTCTTGACGCTTTTAACTTTCAGCCATTCGATGGTAAGCCAGCACATAAAACAGGCTTAATCTCGAAGGCCTGCCTGCACCTGCTGTGCAGATTTTGAACACAAAAATGCTACAGAAACGGTCGATTAACACCGCATACTCAACAAAAGTGGGAATCAAGAAACGTCATCCAATTATCTTGCTATTGAATGCAATATTGCTTACTTTTACAATAATGCAAAATGCAGTCATAACGAGCGGACACGAACCCCCGACCTCTTTCCCATAAGTCGGACACCCTACCCACTAGGCCATGAACCGAAGGCGCGTGCCAGAAAGTGAAGCCTTAACGGCGAGAGGTCGTTGCACCAAATCGTTAATTGGCTAGAACGCTGTTCTCTGCAGGACTCGCGTCCAGACACTTGCATTCTCGTAATGCTGAGGCAAAAGCGCTTCTGCCCACACCTCTTCTGCCATTCAGAGCTACCGTGGAGGTCTCTCCCTATGACCAGGATGGAACCAAAACGTGTTCTGACCATATGTCTCACAACGAAGAAACCAATGCTTGTAAATACATAACGCCTTTTTGTCTGAGTCTGGGAAATCAGTTTATTCCGAACCTGTTGGACAAATTTTCCGAAACTTGAGGATCTTCTTATCGGGAATGGGCTACTCAAACAGTAGTTGACAAGAAACCGCCCGGGTCGCCTCACCAGGGAGATTACGGAGATGTAGACTAGCCCGCATCATCTGTCTTCCTCTAGCTGAGGCCCTGCTTATACTCCATTCGCCGCGCGGCGTGTCATAACGAAAATTACCAATATCGATAAGGCCGCGAGGCTTGGTCAACGTTAGGAAATTTCATTATGACGCGAAACACCGTGTGGCGATTGGAACATAAAGTGGACCTGGAAGGGAAAGTAACAACAGCAATGAACAACTGGAACAACCTCAAAGCGAGCATAGACGTCGATTGATAGCAGCTCGACTTTCACATGCACGACCCTGAAATGTCAGTAGCGATGTTCAAGTCGGTGAACGTCATTAAAATTAAAGAACAGGATATGTACACCCTGACACAACCAGAAGCGTGTAGATTCAGACTTGTCCTGAAACGCTACTCTTCCTATTCAAAACATAAGGTCCGAATCTGCTCAATAGACTGCGCGTTAATTAGGGAACATGAATTGTAAACGGTTTTTCATACCATCTATATCCCGGAAGTTCAAACCTGTAAGATACTGTACCAATTGGAAAACATTCTGAATGTCTAATCTTGACTTTTGCATTTCAACTATCCAGGAAAGGTGCTTGTCTGAAGGCGAAAGCGAGTGCCTCTACGAGAATCTCCAGCTTTCAAATAGTGGAGAGGCATGCTCAAATTTCTTCGAAATTCTTCAGCCTACCGAGAGTTAGCGCGTCCATAATTTTACTGTGGAATCGTAGTACAATACCAGCCCTATCTTTTGTCCATTCGCCGCAAAACCGCGACTTTTGAGCCATTTTGGGCGAGAAAGCTCCGCTTTGCTATACCTTGCTTCAAAAGCATCCATTTTTGAAAAGAATGTCATATTCGCAATGGTGATCGAATTTCCTATCCGAAGATGTGCAAGCTAGATAGCCAATTTTGATAAGAAAATCATGTAAAATGATGGCTACTGTATTGGCCCAAGGAGTACGGTCAGCTTACGGCCTCTCCCTGCTCCCTCGAGATATTTACCTTCTGAGGAACTTTTTTATTTGGAGGCAGTCTGGTAGAAGGTTCTACCGCAGGATCGTGGTAAGCACCCAACGAACGCCTTTCCAACGATCTCGCAGGACCCAACACTGGTAAGAAGGCCCGTATCAGGCGGGGGACGAGCGTTCTACCCCCTCGTCCCCCTGGCTCGCCCACCCCCAACCCCCTGGGCTTGTTCGGGGGGGGGGGGGGGGCAGTCGTTCGGTACACCGTGCCGCCCGCCGCCCACTTCTCGCCCTGCCCGCGCCGCCCTATTTGGACAAGTTTGCTGTGCGCGATACCGTCTTTGATTGACAAGACGTCATCAAAAAACCTGCAATGTGGCGGGACCTGAAGAAAGCCTTGGGCTGCAGCTGAAAGTTCTTTTCCCCCACAATGTGGTGAACAAGAACCTGACTTTGTCTCAAGAGCGAAATCAGTTCAGGATAGAGCTGCAGGGCCAAGGGAAGTGATCAGAAAAGCGGTGCCTCCCTGTGATGGCAGGGACTCGGACATCTTGTCCTCGGCGCGCCCCTCGTCCAGCCCCTTTCTGAGGGCGGTGTATCCAACGACTCTCCGCCGCTTGTTCGAGAGTCAAGTGGCTGCCTTACGAGATGGTGGAGACGCAGACATTTGCCACGCCTCTGTTTAAAGGGCGGGGGGGGGGGGTAGAACGCCACTCCGCCGTATCAGGCATAAACATTCCCAGACGACCGTCAGTAGTGTAGAGTGGAATTTCGTCAAAAAGTTCGAAGTTCGGGCCTCCAGCAGAACATTCGCCTGTTCGTGGAGTCCTACCACAGAATAACGAAACGGTTCGAAACCCAGGAAAAGGAAAGGAAAGACAAACGCCTTTGGAAGACAAACGTGAATAAACTATGAGCTCTAACGCTGATGAAAGCTTGTGCTTCTCCATTTGCATAGAAATCTTTCTAATCTTCTAATCCAATCGCTTCTCTAACATGAAGAAGTTCGTTCCGCATGAGCGTTCGTTTTACGCGCCCATTTCCGGCTTAAAGCTTTGATGTGACCTATTTTGCTCGATTGCTCTTTATACTAATTTTGATTCTAACTAAAACTATAGAGACATTGCGGCCATAAGGTAAGCAGTTTCAGGATATGAAAGTGTTTAGATACGAGTTCATCGATTTTTACGCTTTCGACCCACCACATGAGCTTTTCGGCTGAGAGTCGACATTTCAGTTGGCATTTCGCTACGGTTTAAGTCGCCTCCGCTCCTAAGCTACAGCCGCTTTGGACTATCGCTACAAATTTCTAGGACTAAATGCCGCTCCATTCCTTGATCTCCCAGTTTCTGACGGCTGACTAAAAGTTATTTGTGTTATATTATTGTCATATTTATGTGTAATAGCAAAGCGGAGCTTTTCTCCCAAAACGGTGCAAAAGTCGCGGTTTTGCGCCGAATGTACAAAAGATAGGGCTGGTGTTGTAGAAGACGACATCTTTCCATAAAGGATAAGGATAAGGGATAAAGGACGGCGTTACTCAATCCCTTCTGGGATGCGCCAGCACATTCTACATGCTTCTACGGGATGTCGTGGAGATGAGCTGAATGCGTATTTGGCCATACAATGACTTGCGGTGGCCAGCCGATGAACAAGTCAGCGCTTTATCCTTCCCAGACAAGTCTGGTACCAATTCACCGACCCCGGAGGGATGGAAGGCTTGGTTGGCCTGGACGGGAAATCCGAACCAGGAACCTGGTATCGGGTGCACGCGACAGTCGCGTCTCCTCCGACTGCGCTACATGCACCCATCACGCACCCTCGCAAATACTAACACACAAGCAGGACTTTTTTGTGCATATCTTTCCAGATGCACAAAAAAAGTCGTGCTTGTGTGCTAGTATTTCCGCGCCCAACGAGGTTGTAAGGTGGGTCATTTTATGAAGCAGCTAACGTTTCGACCTGTTCGTCATCTTCTTCAGAGGCCTAAAAGTGGTTCAAGCCTTTAGATTTGTCATCTACGCAACAAAACGCCTCATCCCTCCCCCTTTCCAATATCGTCTTAGGTGCCAAAACGAAAAACCGTACTGCATGAAAAATAAATTCACCCTCTGATCCAGCGTTTTAGCGGAGCGATGTCTCCACCGCTGTTGTTAGTAGCCGAGTGGTGGCTGAAAGACACGATTATAGACGTCGGATATCAGGACCGGCTCACCGTAACCGCAGTGCGCGTCGCGTGAAAGCGTGTTCGGTGCAAGCTGCAAGGGCGCGGTGAACCTTACGCCTAAAATCGCAGATACGCTACTCGTGAGTACCACTATAGTACCCAACCGCTCAGGGGGAGCTCGCAGCTGGGTTGGGGAAGAGAAGGGACTCCAGGGTGTGGTGCGTCCTGCTCGTGTGGAAACTACTCTTGTCGCTCAGTGGGAATCCGCAGCATTTCCAGACGTTCAGCAACCTCTGGGCCGGCAAACATTCTATCGTGGGCTTTAAACAACAGTTTCCTACTGTTCTTATTGTAATGCACCCGATATAGAAAAAGGTGACACCACTCAACACTCGAAAGGAACTGGAATCACTGAGAGACTCCATTTCTTATTGCGCACTTCCAAATGTTGAAAACAGCGGCGGTTCATGTGAAAGCTTCGAACCAGCCTTGTTCCAAAATGTCAATGTGTCAGTGGAGGGAATTGATGTGTTATGCCTCATTTCAAAATATCTAGAGTCACTTCCTAACAGCACCCCACCTAGCAAGTCGAGTTGTGGAGAACATTGATGTGTGATGCTCCACGGAGCAGGTCATGTCCAACGAGTGAGAAAGCGTGAGGGGCTAAAAGGGCGCCCGAAAGTTTCCGCGTCTGCGATTTTAGGCGTAAGGCTCACGGCTACTCCGCAGCTTGCGCCAACCACGCTTTTACGCGACGCGCAATGCGGTTACGGTGAGCCGATCCTGATATCCGACGTTTATAATCGAGTGAGTGAGAGTACACTAGGGCGACATCGAAATGACGGGGAGGGGGTGAGGAGGCGTTCGGTCGGGTAGGCGACAAATCTAAAGTCATGAACCACTTCTAGGCCTCTGAAGGCGACGAAGAGGTCGAAACCTTAGGTCGGTCAATAAATCGATCCATTTTACAACCTTATTAGACACAGAAACACGAACACACTTAGAAAATGTCGGGGTTTTACGAAAAGAGAACTTAGAGATTAAAAATACTGCTTTACAGGAGCGGGGTCAGATGCTTGGTTCCTTAGCAGTACAGTACTTTTGCAGATTTTCTGCATGCTAGATGTTTCGAAGACGTAGGGCCCCTAACTCGATAGGTTCAGTGGCTTTGAAAAAAAAAGCGTAAGGTGCTTTTCTACCACTTGAAAGGTGGAGATCCTCGAAATGATATTAATTTTCACAAAAAGCTTCACTTTTCGAAGCAACACGTATTTCTGCAAAGTGTGGCATAACTTCGAAGCTTGTCGGAGCTCCAATTTTACATCACATTCGCAAGTTCAAACATCCAGTCTCCACTTGGAGCAGGAATTATTTCGATACCGCACTCAATTTTCCTAGAACAAAAAGCTGCCTCGGAAAGTCTCTTAATGCGGAAAAACTCGTTTCGATTCAGAAGATGTACAGATGTTAATTTGAAAAGTGCCCAATTTGACGAGAAAATAGTATATACCAGACTGAACTGGTTCTCTTCAAAATAGAATAGAACAGAATCCAGAGTAGAATATAGGCCAACGTACTCCTCCTGCGACTCTTCACTGTCGCTTTCTGTCTTGCGGCGCTTGATGTTCATGTAATCCGATTTCCGACAGTCTCGAGTTCGCTCATTTTCTGAAAAGAACGGGCACCCTTGTTTCCATTCAGTTGGGCCAAAAAATGAACCAAAAGCGAGAACTAAACGCTTAGGAGGTCAAGATTTACTATCGACTGTACATGAATGTTTAGCGCGCCATCCGGCCGGGGGAGCAAGCTGACAAGGAAAGGTTCCCAACTCATGGTGAGCTTTTGCGATGCTATTTTGACAGGGTGTAGAGCCGTGAGAGCGGAGTCCAGAACCACAGTCAGTTTTCGCTGAACGTATTTTTAAAGGCCACAAAAGGAGGTCTGAAGGCGAGCACTCAACTATCATCAACCCCTAGGGCACCTAACGAGATGAGCCTCGGCTGCGCAGTCGGTAGGAGGGCGGCCTCGTAGGGGGCACACGGGGATGGTTTGGCGGAGGGTCGTTGGATACACCGCCCTCAGAAGGGGGCGGGGCGAAGGGCGCGCCGAGGACAAGATGTCCGGGTCCCTGCCTTCACATGGAGGCATCGTATTTGAGGCGAAAATCGAAAGAATCTAGAGGGAATCTAGAGGGAAGAGCGACGTTCTCCTTTCCTCAACTGCCTCCATAGCGGAACCGACTGGAAAATGACTTCAGAGTTCCCGATATGCGTTTACCAATCGTCTCCTATCAGCTGTTCGGTTTTTAAACGACGTCACGCCAATTAACGACGGTCTGGCGCGCAGCAAACTTGTCCAAATGGGGGGGGGGGGGAGGGCGGGCAGGGCGGGAAGCGGGACGGTGTACCGAACGACTGCCCCCCCCCCCCACCCGGGTGGTTTTCAGTTCGAGTCCGCGTGCTGCCGATGTTTTTGCACATATTAGTTTGTTGTCATTACGTTTTCTCATGAGCACAGGAAACAGTTTTAGACTATCAATGCTTACAACAAACCAAGGCTGTCTAGTTGCGCCTTCATATGTGCTAGTTATTCAACTATTCACATCTGCACCACCACTATATCATACCGTATCACCAACGATACCATAGTCGAAATTGCATCCAAATACGCTTATCTTACGGCTGAATATTATGAACACGGGCCATATCGGTGCATAAGTGTGCAAAAAATATCGCTCCCATCTGAACGTGTTGTCGGTTGATTACTTTCCATCTTCACACCGGATTTCACTCCCCCAAAAAGGACAGACAGTGCGGTCGCGTATGCCATGAAGGGACTCCTCCCGGACGCCATTTATGGAGAAATCGACTGTCAGGAAGAAGAGGCGGTACATGCTAAAAGTAGTATAATGAAAATGGGGCCTTTCTACACGTATCATCTAGTTGGTTTCATAAGTGCGTTTCGATGAGGAGGTAGATGTGATTGCAGGTTATAAGCCAGACGTACCGACAGTTCGGTGCTCCTGTGTTTCGGCCGTGCCTGTAATACGCGTGGGTGGCCGTTGGTGTTCACACAGGACACTTCTCTACACCCACAGATTACGCGTTCAACGAAGAAGAAGTGGTCATTCCTTGCCTGGGAGGAGATTTTTCCTCGCTGGCTTTTGTAAGATGCTGCTGATGTGACCAACGCTTGTGTTTTACTTGTTTCATAGTTCTTTACCATAGCTATTAACTAAAAGGATAAAAATAATATATGACTTTTACTTTAATAATATTAAAGACTTTTTATTCCTAGAGAAATGATATGGCGCAGATATGAATAGCTGAAAAACTAGCACATCTGAAGGCGCAATTACGCAGCCTTGGTTTGTTGCAGGCATTAATGGTCTAAAATAGCCTCCTATGATCGTGAGAAAGCGTAATAACAAGAAGCTAAAACGCGCAAAAAAATTGGGAGCACTCAGACTAGAACTGAAAAGTCCTCCGATGAGCTTCTACGAGGTGGCACTCTTACCGGCTGCGCCGCCGAGGCACATCTCGTGGGGTGCCGTAGAGGTTGATGAGTGTTGCGCGCTCGCCTTCAGACCTCCTTTTCAGATCTTTAGAAAGACGTTCAGCAAAAACTACTGTGGTTCTGGACTCCGCTCTCAAGGCACCACATCTTGTCAAAATAGAATCACAAAAGCTCACCATGAGTTGGGAACATTTTTGCGTTTTTTAATTTTTTTTTAATCTTTAACAAACCAAATAGCGATTTATAGCTTGGGGAAAAATCATAACTGTGCGTATGGGCCGTACCAGCTCACAAAAAAACCTAAGTAAAAGTGGTTAAACCCCTGCGTTACAAGATCGTCCAAATTTCAAGCTGATTCCCCAAGTTGACTGTTGTGCAATCAACAAAAACGAAATATGTGGCCAAAATTCAAAACCAAACAGTTCGCACATGTTTTTTTTTGTGGTATCAGGTTTTCCATAATAGACGTTTCAGATGATGTCCGACAACACTCCAAGATAGATCATGGCGGCGAGAAAAAAATTCTATTAGAACATATTCGCCGATGGACAGAATTCACGAGAAATCAACTGTATTGATCGATGTATTGAGCAATATCGATCACTGGACAGCTCAGAGTGCGGATCGCACAAATAGGATAGAGTGTGGAAAAACCTCACACAACTACTTCGAGGACCTTATGCACTCTATCAAATCCCACTATATTCTTCTAAACACAGGTCGGCCCATATGAAGTGCGACAAAAAAAACCATTCACAGCTTTGGAAGATTTAATTCAAACAAGAAACATTTTCTTTTATTCAGCAGGCAGAAAAACCCAATAATGCTATCTTTATCTATACAAGATGACCGCTCATGGCTTCAATACTATGTAGCATCCACCATTTTCGGAAAATTCTAACAAAGGTTCTAGGGGAAAAGTTCTTTTCGTAAAAATGCAGCCATTGCGTGCAACTGACAAAGTCAATGGACGCAGCTGCACTTAAACGGTCATAATTCGAAGAGTTTACGGAGTTTCTAAAAAACGAAGAAAGAGAGGAAGAAGATAGAAAAACAATATTCTTCCTTGTGAAAGGTGTCTAAAATTGGTAGCTTACCCGTGCGGCAGAGGTACAATTCTTCGTTGATTTTCGAAAGGAAAATCGAACTCCAAACCCTGAAAAATCCTGAATAAGGCTCCTCAAATTCACTATAGGCTACCTGCTGGATCGAATTGGGAAACACCATATCCACCGTCACTAAGGAGAAACATGTAAAAGGCAAAACACACTTCTGCGGCAACGCCGCGGCCCTATTCTTAACCATAGGGCAGAGACGCAGAGCTCGCCGCGGGCGGCGTCCCTGCCCTATCCTTAACCATAACGGCGACCGGCGTCGCCGCAGAAGTGTGTGAGAGCCTTAAGACATGCGTCTGGTACTTGCGTGTCAGAATACCACAGCTGCACGTAAAACAGCAATATCATTGAAATAAGAAAAACGTTGAAAAAAACATTCATTCATGCACAACAAAAGGACTTCAAACAAAGCATGACAAAGGAGATCTGCAGCGAGATTATTGCACGAAAAAGCCGTAAATGATAGGATGATAAGAAAACCCGTCACACCTCAAAAAGGACGAAATTGAACAACAAATAATATCACTCCTCGGAGGGAGGCTCCTTTTTCACCGTCGCCGGATCGTAGACGCAATCCCTGAAGGTCATCGGGTCAGCATGATCCTGATAATAGCCGAGCTGTTCGTACGCAATTTCCTCGCCGTACAGCATTTTGTACCCGATCAGTTTCTCCACGATGTTCTTTTTATTGATGAACTGCAACAGAAGGATAAAATCAGATTGCTGAAAAACGTGTGAAAATTTTGAGTGGACTAGAATTCTACACATAACCATTACAGCGTCAGAATTCACTTGGGTGATTAGAGAACAGACTGCATCTATAAGTGATAGTGTCCCGTCGCAATCCCATTTCAAAAACTGCTCAGTGAACCCTGCTCCAGACTCCCCCCTCCCCCGAGTGAAGAGAGGTTTGTGCGTGTAATGCTTGGGATGAAGGATTTCGCGCTCTATCGCCAACGCGCGTGTTCGACTGTTTGAATTTTTACCTATCGCGCCAGAACAACTCGTCCGAGAACTCTTCCGCAGTTTTTGCTCTTGGGCGTTTAGCGGCGAGTTTATATATAGACCAAATTCTCAACAGTCCTTAAAAAGTGTAGACTGTTTTCTTCAAAATCTGAACTTGGAGATGCTGAGGAAATATGTTGAGAAAGACTGGCGATCACATTTCAGTTGGCCTTTCAAGAAGACTAACTGACCCGCTGAACATCGCCAACGTGCGCGATCGAATGTTTATTTATTTATTTATTTATTTATTTATGAATACGTCAAAGGACGCGCCACATAAGGGAAAAACAGAAACAACAGCAGAAAGCAGACGAACGATCACAGCTAATGTTTGAATTTTTACCAATCGCACCAGAACAACTCGTCCGAAAACTCGCCCGCAGTTTTTTGTTTTTGTGCGTTTAACGGCGAGTCAATAGACAGGAAGAGTTTTACAAATAGTCCTCAAAAAGTGTAGACGGTTCGCTCCTAAATCTGGGCCCGGATTCAGGAACGACTTACCCGCATGTAAGTGCAAAACCTACCACCACTCCCCACTTACGCGCAATTCATGAACGTGCGGCAGTGAAAACCAGAGGTAGGTTTCGAGGTAAATGCTACCTTGCCAGCGCGTCAGGGAACATTTACCTCCATAGAAAGGGTTCTGCTCTGCTGCTAATTTCTGACCCAATGCACTGTACTTGGAAAAGTGGAGAAAACAGGTGGAGAAAGCTTTGCTCTCACATTTCAGATAGCCAGATCAAAATTGCATCTGCTACTAATCGATACTCTGTAGCATAGAAAAACCAGAAAAACATGTCTTACATTATGAGGACACTGCTGCCACTCATACAGGAAAGGAATATTCTCCAACACGTGTCCGAGGCTCTTTATCGCCTTGCGAGGAGGCATCTGAAAAACGCTTCTTTCAAGCTATAAAGTGTGTAATGTTCAGTACTAGCACTCAGCACATTTCTAGACGGCTTTGACAGCCATGTACAAGCACTACTACGAAGACTCGCATGCTATAAGATCTTGCTATGAACTTAGGCCATCAACAACGCCGTTATTTTAAAGCAGATACCTTACATTTATAGCAAGATTGAACTAGAATATGTCTGGAGTCTGCCTTCGACCATTACTCTTCAACCAGCTGCCGGAGATGTTCATCCTTCCAGCCAGATAACGACGTCATTCAGGCCAGTTGGTAGCAAAACGAAAAAACGACGGTAAACGACTGAATGGTACACCGCTCCGACATTGAGTAGTACTACAGAAAACGTCTCAGAAATAACGTAATGTGATACCGTAACGCAGAATTGGCTTAGGTGAATATCAACGAGCTGGCAAAGTTCATCATCACGGAACAAAATATGTTAACCCCTTCGCGGCAACGTCGTACAATGCTGTCCGACGCTTGCTGCCGCATCTGACAAGTTCAGGCGATCCTAAACGAAAACGAAACTATTTTACCTGGAACGATTCTTCTTTTTCCATCACCATATATTGAATAATTATTAGTTGATGTAAGTCATTAGTTTAATTTCCGCTGAGGGGCGTGGTCCGATTCAAATCTGTGGGGAAGGACTAACCTAAGACACGGGCTGCGGGTAGGACTAGGACATTCGATTTCTGGTTAGGATTTCCTGTCTAGGTCAAGCAAGCTTTACAATCGGTGAGTTGCTCCCAGACTCGTCAGGCAAGCGAGCTTCACCCTCTTCTCCTTGTTAAATGCCCTACATACAGGATCGCATAGATCTTGCATAGAATCGATGGGTAAGCCCACAGATGTCCTCTGTCAAACGTGAGACTCCCATGAATCGGTATAACGTTTTTAATTTTTATGAAAATTCCGCCGTTTCCGTAGAGCACTATAACACTTTGTCGTCAACACTTCCAACTTCCAATAACATCTGCTTACGATGGAAAGTGAATTTTAAAAAAGCGTCGAAGAGTTCCTAAAAACAATTCGCATCCCAGTGCTTTTAGCCCCACCTTACAGTTGCGTCGTCGCGCGGCGCGACCCCATAGTCCGAATAGATATCGATCGGACAGCGAGAAGAATCGATATCTATGACGATCGGTGTGTCGCACGGCGTGGCGGCGCAAGCAGCAGACTAAGGCCTCTGTTATACTCCCGCGGGAGCATCCGCGGAACGTCCGCGGACCAATGGTGCACGGCGGAGGCGGGCGTGGCGGGCCGCGACGAGTGGCCCGGCGCGGGGTCCCGACGCGATTTCCGCCCATCCGCGGAAGCTCCCGCGGGAGTATAACAGGGGCCTAAGGCTTAGAGAGCGTTTAGTGTGCACGCGACACGCGACGCGATATAGTAATAAGCGCCTATATCGATTCATCGCGTCGATCGATATGGAAGCTTATCATCATATCGTGTCGCGCGTCACGTGCACACTAAACGATTCCTTAGGGGCTCATTTATCTGATGATGACATTTCCTTCACTTATTTCAGCGGGTACCCAAGAACTGGTGTAGAGCGCGCCAAGGAAAGCGCAAGATGCTGTCCTATCGTTAGCTGTACATTGAAGGAATCCAAACCTAGGATGGAGTGCCCTACCCTCAATTCCCATAGCGCCAAATTCACGTTCTGTATGTACGATTCTTTTCGAAGCTTGTTTCCTATTTAAGTTCACATCAGATGACCAGAGAACCTTGCCGGATTTCGTCGAAGCAAGGAATTACGCAAACCGAGATTAAGGTCAAGTGTAAAGCAAAGACTCGCGCTTACCCGTCGGGGTTTAGTTCTTTCGTTGAACGATATCATAGATGTGATCCTAAAAAGTATAGTTATGTTTTCACAAAATTCTCGAATATTCGAATAGATTCGAATGCTGACAATTTCAATTTCAAACAGATATACAATTTTCATGCCGAACTGGACACTTTTCGAATCAAACTGGCCACTCTCCTTAGCAGGCTTCACACTTCTGGTATCAAAATGAACATCCTCAAAATCGGAGCAAGTGTTTTCCAGATTAAACTAATGTTCTCCGAGAAGATTGGAATAATTTCTCGTCCAAGAAAAATTGAGCATAGATTTTCTTCGAAATTTTCTAATTCACCTATTGCAATAAGTGAACACATTGATTGAAATTTTATGAAAAATTTAATTTTTCAGGTACAAGAAATGGTTAAAGACTTGCTTTAACGTGCAAGAATGCTAGTGGTAAAAGAAAAGATTGCGCCGTGCACTCGTTTATGTAGGTCGTAACGATTTTTCTATTGCTAGTGTAAGTGCTGCTTATCTGAAATAGCAAAATGTGTGCTTTTTACCATGGATACAGATATGCATGTAACTCTACGCTACAAAATTATAAACTACAGAATTTTTGCAATCAATCCAATGAAAATCGCGAGGTCCTAGACGTGTTCATGGCGAGCTCTCTTTCTACACAACAAATGGTACTTATCCGCACTTTACAAAAAGCTTCAATATGTTATTTTCCTTATAAATAAAAAAATTATAAAAATTCAGAGCTTTTTGTGTTCACTTATTGGGACAGGTGAATTAATATTTATCAAAGAAAGCTGTACTAAATTTTTTCTTGAACAAAAAATTATTCTAACTGACTCGGAAAGTCCCTAGTTTGAAGCAGAAAAAACTCGTTTAGATTCCGAAGATGTTCAGTTTGATTTGAAAAGCGGCAAGTCTGTTTAGAAGGTGTCTATTTTGTGTTCGATTTGATTATGAAAAGTGTCCAATTTGGAGAGAAAATAGTATATAAAAGCTTGAGACGGCTGTGTTCAAAAATAGAATAGAACAAAATTCAGAATAGAATATAGGCCAACGTACTCGTCCAGCGAATTCTTATTTCTACGGCCTCTTTTGCTGCGCTTCTTGGGCTTCAGCTTGACCACCGGCACAATATTGCCACAGCGATTTTCCATGTTTCTGGAAACAATTCAGTCACATCTGATGGCTTCAGACACATTCAGGGAGAGGATAACATGGCAACACAAACTACACGATTATAAACGCTGGAAATCAAGGTCGGCTCACCGTAACCGCAGTGCACGTCGCGTAAAAGCGCGGTTGGTGCAAGCTGCACGGGCACGGTGAGCCGTACGCCTAAAATCGCAGACACGCTACGAGTACTATTATAGTACCTCGTGGAGCATCAAACGTCAATTTTTTTCCAAAATTCGACATGCTAGGTGAGGTGTAGTTAGGAAGTGACCCAGGACTGTTCCAAACTTCTCGATTGCTTGTACAATGACTCACACAGATTTGTATGGGATACAGTTATGAATGGCCGATTCTATTAGGAATTCGAATGGTTTTCATTCGATTTTGAATATTCGAACAATTGCGTTTTTCCAACGCACTCGATTTCGCATATTCAAGAAACCGCCATACCCACGTGTTATGGCACGCCTTCTGAATTACAAGGCACGTCGGACCACGTCTACAGCATGCCTTCTGAATCCCGACGCCCGATGAACGACAACAACCTCTACGGCATCACTTCTGAACCAGGACGCGCGTTGAACAACGCCTGCAGCATAGCATGTCTTCTGAATCCCGACGCCTACGGCATCACTTCTGAACCAGGACGCCCGTTAAACAACGCCTACAGCATGTCTTTTGAATCCTGACGCACGTCGGATGACGTTTAGGGTATCTTCTTAATCAGGACGCACGTTCCACCACGCCTATCACATGTCTATTGAATCGAATGCCTGTTGAACGACGTCCACGGCAGGTCTTCTGAATCCCGGCGCATGATCCCCATCCAAGCCCTGAAGCGTTTCCCGCTCCATATATCGTACACTTGAGTGATTCACCGCCAAAGCTCGCCAGAAGCCGCTCATGGTAGAGCTCAAGCTCAAAGAAAGCACGGCTGGGATACTCCGCCCTGTCAGAGGCATGGCTTTGCTTTGGTCCCCCCTCTCCGTGACTGACGTGACCCACGGATTAGGTGAATTATATATAGCAAACTACACCGCGCTGCAAGCTGTCTGGCTCATTGTACGGCTATTTATGACCATCACTACGACAGGAACGCAAGTAACATTGACATCATAGGCCAGCGTCGTCGTCATCAGTATAGTTGTGCCCGGATGAATATTCGAACATTCGAATTCGAATAATTCTATTCGAAATCGAATATTCGTATTCGAACGTTCGAAAAACGCGATTTTCGAATGTATTCGAATTCGAATGCTCGAAGAACGCGATTCTTGAATGTATTCGAAAGCCAATGCTCGAAAAAACGCGGTTTTCAAATATTCGAAAATCATCGCTATTCGCACATATTCGGTTGTTCGGATTTTTCGGGAGAGCACAACTAGTCATCAGCTTGCCCACTGCATAGGGATGAGCGGTGATTGTGTCCAATTTGGGTAAGTTTTGTTTGGAAAGTGTCAGATTTAACGAGAAAATGATACATAATAGCTTGAAATGGTTATGTTCTGGAAAAGAATAAAAACTAGAAGAAAATAGACCAACGTACTTCTCCGCCGAATCCTCCGGGTCTCTCTTGCGGTGCTTGTTAGGCTTTGACGTGTCCACCAGCGCAGTATTGTCACCGTGGCACTCCATTTTCTGAAAACAATGGGCATTATTGTTTCCACCCAAAGTCGAACTAAAACGCTCAGGAGATCATGATCAACTACCGACTTTAGGACAATGCAGTTATTGCAGAACTTCGGGCGCTATCCGAGCCGAGATAGGGCAACACTAACGAATTATTTGCGTTCATACTCTATTGCCACAACACAGCCTATCCAGAATTCCTTTAATATAAGGATATACATAAGCAGTCATATCTGATGACTTCAAACGTATTCGGGGAGAGGGCAACTCGTTGACACTAATCCTCAATAGAGTCACAATAGAGGGCAACACAAACCACACGACACACAAACGCGAAGTATGAACGACAGATAGTTCTTATCAAAACATAGTTTCGGTTTCCTACAACGAAAGTCAGGTCAGTGCTTTCAGAAAACAAAACAGTACAGAGCAGGAGGAACGCTCAGTGAATGAGAAACGTTTGGGATTTCGGTTTCAGTCGACGCGCCGCGTCGCAGTACCTGCTTCGCACAGGCGGTCGTTGCGGGACCGCACGAATGTCGAGCCCCCAAAGCACAACCCACGTCCAGTCAACGGGCCAACGACGACTGCACGATGATACGATGATGAGCGGGTGGGGAAGCTAACTTCTTTCTTAATAGTGGTGACAAGAGGTGCAATGGAGGCAGCTGTTGTGGAGAAACTTCCAGGCTCAAATAGACTCGGGAGGATCACCTTGTAGGAAAGCTCAATCCGTTTTGTGTTGTACGAAATTAAACATTTTAAGCAGCACTGATGTCTTCTAGTCCTATGGTGGACTGGGCTAGGCAATTTCTGATGTAAATGGACACACATGTGGGGGGGGGGGGGGGGGAGGTCACCAAACATCTTCAGAGTCCTTACGCCCGACGGACGTTTTCGGTGCGCCTTCTGGATCTGGATGACGTGTACGGCACTTCTGAGTCCGGCCGCACGTTGGACGTCTACTGCACGTCCTCTGAGTGAGCATGCACGTTGGACGACATGTTCAATGCGTCTTCTGATCCCCTGCGCAAAATGGACGTCTGCGGCAGGTCTTCTAAATAAACGATCCTGTGAGGTGCCAAGGTGAAACAAAGAGGTAGGGGAGGTAACAGAGTAGATAATGTGGCTTGGTTCTGCAATGAAGAGGTGCAGGTTGTGGTGGGGAAGAAGAATGATACCTACATTGTGTGGCAGAAGGCGAGGACACCAGAACATCTCAACTCACAGGCTACAGGAAGCTGAAGGGGCTGGCAAAAGCAACCGAGCCAAAAACGCAGAGATGGTTGTCGTGTACAAAAAGCTGGACAGGGAGATACGTTTGTCATCCGACTAGCCAAGGTACGGCACAGAACTATCCTCGACAGCGAGTAGTCAAGACTGTGAAGAATTCTGGCGATAGGGCACCAAGGAATTCGTGTTCAAAGGAAGTCGTGTTCAAAAAAGATGGCAGGAGTGCTTCATGGAACTCCGGTGCAAGGAATTCTCTCGTCGATGAAGCGCAGGAAGAACAACATACGAAAAGGCCCATCCACTCCTTTGTGGGTACTCAGGGCCGTATGGAGGATGAAGCTAGGAAAGGCAGCTGGACCTGGTGAGGTGTCAGTAGAGGCCTGGAAGGTGCTCGGGGACTGTGGAGTCAACCAACTCGTTGACACTGATCCTCAATAGTGTCACAATAGAAGGCAAGATGCCGGATGACTGGAGGATCAGCATTGAAATTCCTATCTTCAAGTGGGAAGGGGGTGAGTGCTGAGTGCACCAACTATTAGGGGATTAGGTTGAGCTCATACACGATGAACACCTACAAACAGGTGTTCGACTTGAGGCTCTCCCGGAGAAATGGGGTTTTTCATGCCTGAGAAGTCCACCACAGATGCCATCTTCACCGCCCGTTACGTGGTGGAGGAACATCGGGATGAACGAATGCTCCGCCAGCTGGCATTCCTGGACTTGAAGAATGCCTGCGACGGGCTACCCCGGGCCGTGCTCTGGAAAGCGCAAGGTGGAAGAGTATCACGAAAAGTCTGATCATGGTCAGAAATGACATGTGCGAAGGTTCGAACCCGGCGTACGAACTCCGCACGGGAAAGGAAGATAGACATCTCAGTGGGTGTACACCAGCACGATCCTCAAGGTGGTTCACTATACAGGCCCTGGCTTTAGCCCTGAACAGAACATCCTATCCTTCTATATATAAAGGAGCAAGCGGGTGTGTGTGTGTGTGTGTGTGTGTGTGTGTGTGTGTGTGTGTGTGTGTGTGTGTGTGTGTGTGTGTGTGTGTGTGTGTGTGTGTGTGTGTGTGTGTGTGTGTGTGTGTGTGTGTGTGTGTGTGTGTGTGTGTGTGTGTGTGTGTGTGTGTTTCCGTCCACAACTGGAGCGGCACTGCGTAGTGGCACAGCACAGTGGCCGAACACATCGGCGACCGAGCATGGCGAGCCGTTAAAGGTGCCGAACACATCGGCAACCGTGCATGGCGAGCCGTAGACGTGCCAAACACGTCGACAAACCGTGCCTGGGCATTTAGATGATCATCGACGGGAGGGGTTTTGGAGGCAATCGATATCGATCGATATTATCGATTTTTTTGAGGATGACGTTCAAGAGGCACGAAACTTTAGCCCTGGGGGTAACCGAGGTCGCTGAACACGAATCTGGAGTCGACCAATCGATATCGATCGATATTATCGATTTTCTGTGGATGTCGTTCAAGGGCCACGAAACTTCAACCCTGGGGGTAATCTGGGTCGCTGAACACGAATCTGGAGTCGACCAATCGATATCGATCGATGTTACCGATTTTTTGAGGGACGACGTTCAAGCGGCACGAAACTTCTTACTGAAGAAACCATGACAAAGGTGTCAGCTACAATTAATGATGAGAAGTTATTGCCACGGCGAAGCCGTCAAAAAGCCGTCGGTGCGGCCGAGAGGCCGCACGGACGGCTTTTTGACGGCTTTTGATGGTCTGTAATAAATATAGGGCCGGAGTTTAGTTCTGAACTGAACTGGTAAGGAGAGCGGCCTTCAGAGTAGAGCTAATCAAGAGTGTGCGTAATTACGATTTAGGATTTTACGATTTATGGTGATTTTTGGTATTTTTTTTTACGATTTACGATATTTGCGGTCGTAAATCGTAAATTTCCGTAAATGTATCTTTGATTCGTATACAGTAGGAGACCTCATGGTGTGGCGCAACTAGGTTTATAACAACGGGCTCATTTTTGAAGTCTCCTTCACAGCATATTACCATTTTTTTTGCCTGAATTTGTTCTTTAATATTTTGATGTAGATTTGAAGCAGAAGTCACCGCCTTGGGCACAGGCAGCTCGAGTTCGACGTTACTCATTTTCGCTTACTTAACCCTTCTTGTCTAACATTGTATGGGCTAAAGCATGGTGTCAGGCTTGCTCTAAAGGACTAACATCTGCATTAGAAATTGTACTCTATAAGGATTCGAGGTGTTAATTGCTAAGGCCGACTTAAGCGATCTCTTTAGAAAAACTTTTGAGGCACTCTTCGAATCGCCGACGAAAAGCAACTGAGGGATGGAGTTTTCGTGGAAAAAAATTTCTACCTCCTGAAGGAAAGAACAACAGAGAGTGAAACTGCACCATAAAATTTTAGCTCGTGATTATTGTAAAGTAGAAAATCAAGATTCTTCGCAGCGATCATTGATGATTACGGCGAATTGTATTCAAATATTTTCGTTTTTCCTGAAAAAATAAATCTTTTCTACCTGAAACAGACCACCTATGCAGTTGAAATTTTGCCTCTAGAAGTTTCGATTCCTTGGTCAATACGCAGTAAAAAAAAACATGAATTTCTGAGTTTAACAGGTTGGATCGACCTCTGGTCGGTCTGCCTCCGTCGTCATTGGAGTGATAACATTTGATGTTCACAAAAATTAACATAACTCGGTAAGTTTTTGAAATTTTGAAAAGACAAGTATTTTAGAAAGTCGAGAAAACGTGCTTTCTGCCACATAAAAGGTAGTCTTTGAGAATGAGGTCTTCACACGGAGCAGCTGTGGTTCAATTTTTGACCAAAAAAAAATTGAAAAGATTTGAATAATTAATCATAACTCCACGGATCTCCCTCGATAGAGAGCCTTCGGGCTCTCTTGTTAAGAGGGATCTCGGGCCGCTTGTCGCAGGGCCACGTGGCGCGTCCCCGGGTGGTGGATAGGGGAATTAAACGCGAACCAAATGCCTTGCTCCTGCTGTGTGGGGGTCGATGCGTTCCTTGTGCGTGGGAGCGGCATGTTCGTGCACAGTGTGCGTGGATGTGTCCGTGACTGTGCGGATTGTAACTGTGTCGGCTCGGCCAAAAGCTTGCACTCGGTAGACTGGGAGTACATGTAAGGCGATTCGAGGCCGCCTTAAGTCTCGCCCCCGTCCCTTCGGGCAGTCTGGCTGGCTGCCCGGAGTTCTTCGCCCGCACGACAGAGCCTGACAAGCTACCCGTGTTGTATTCCAGTCAAACACAGCAGCACTAAAGGGCCTCATTCTCCTGACCCCGAAAGAGCCCCCATTTCTGCAGCGATGGGAAGGACGAGTACGGAGAGGCTGCTAAAATCTCAGGGCCTAATCAGGCTGCGCAAACTGAGAAGGACTAGGATGACGATCTGTACTTACAATACCGTCCGCGTCGCGCGGTCAAAAAGACGGTTTGCGACGAAAAAATCCGTCGCAAACCGTCGCAAGCTCATAAACTACTTCGATTTTGAGTTGTTTCAGAAACTATTAGCACCATTCGATTCGTCTCCTCGAGATCTACAAAACCATGTATGAAACTTTACCAGTCCACCGCGTTTTCGCCGTGGGTTGGCCTAAAAAACAGGCTTTTGCGATTGGAGCACCTTATTTTCCAGGACATACATGTGACGTGCAGTGTTTTCGGAGTATCCCAAGCATGACGTGCGTTGTCAGTGCTCTGTCATGCCTGGAATGTTCCGAGACTGCGCCGTGCACAATGCATATAAGATCGAATCTATCAATCGAATGGGGCGGAAGCATGTCCACTGGGTTTCTATTTTCGCTTGATGGAAAATGTAAAGCCTTCAAGACTATCTTGCATTGTTTGGAGAATTTTATCAGAAATTTCGAGCCGCCCTACTTTGGAAATTGCTCCAATCTGTCCCGGAGAGACGTTAAGTGTGCGCCGCGTGCAATACGTATAGAGATGAACCTATCAATCGAATAATCGAATGGGTTCGACAACCTGGTAGAAATTGCGTTTTGGGGAGTTCTACCATAAATTTCCAGCCGCTCTACTAAGGAACTGCTCTGAGGCTGTCCAGCTAGCCTTCAGAATTGCGCCATGAACAATGCATATAGAGTCAAACCTTTCAATCGAGGGGGCGACTGCTTGCAAATTGTACGCGCGGGCGTGTTCGGTGCGCAATAACTCTTTCAAGTTCAAATCGTTTCAGCTGCAACTTGTGGGTCTTGTAGGCAGTAAAACGGTCTAGTAGTACGTTAAAGTAAGAACGGTGTAGCTTAGGAAGAGGCAATGTTACAGGGGTGCGAAAATGCAGGTGAGGCTTGTGTGACGCATTTTTTTCCGATTTCGGTGGCCCACTGCGGGAAGACCCGGCGAGCAAACGGTCTTGAAATGCATGTGCAAACGGAGCGCTTTAAGGCGCTTCCACGATAGCGTTCTCAGAGCTCCTCAGCTTTCTAAACGGCCTTAGCCTCAGCTGCCAGTTTATACCGGCAGAAGATAGCGGTTAGAGTTTCTTGCACTCTTAATTGTTCGACACTCTCAGCGGTACCGTTCTGTTCACCATGAAAAAGCGCTATCGAATGGTACCAATTTCTACCGATTCTGGGAATACCGGTTTTTTGACAATTTCCGTATCGTATCAAAGGCCGAGGCGGCTCAACAAGCGCGGCAGAAGGTCGATGACGTCATCGAAAAATCGATATCTTCGAACTGGCCCATGCTTGATACCGTTCGATAGAGCTTTTTCATGGTGAATTGAACGGTGTTATTGTAAGTAGGGAAAACTGTAATATGGGCGAGTAAGAGCGAGGAGAACATCGACCCTTGTTGTGCTAAATTGCACGCGGCGGGGCGTGTT
>OX375870.1:3911469-4013627 GCA_947359475.1 Heligmosomoides polygyrus bakeri | reverse complement strand
TACAGAAATTGAATGTGCTGAGCATTGAAACTCTACCACATCCTCCGTTTTCTCCCGACCTCTCCCCAACAGGTTACCATTTCTTCAAGCATCTTGGCGACTTCTTGGTAGGGAGAATATTCAAATACCAACAGGATGCCGAAAGTGCCTTCGAAGATTTCGTCAATTCCAGAACTTCTGAATTTTATGCTACTGGGATAAAAAAGCTTGTGTCACGTTGGCAAAGATGTGTAGAATCAGAAGGTTTTTATTTCGACTAATAAACTTGCCTACAAGCCGAGATATTAGCTGTTTAATTTTACAGTGGTTCAGTGCCATTTATTTCGTTACAACCTTATATATATATATATATATATTATATATATATATATATATATATATATATATATAGTTTTCTTGCTCATAAAAGTTTTTTGTAGATTGCATAATGTTGTATTTCTCTGTAGTTCTCTCGTGATATTTTTATTTGCTTTTTTACGCGTGTGATAACCTTGTAACCCACGCCTGAATAGATATATATATATATATATATATATATCTTCTTCTTCTTCAGCGTTTGTCCCGCTTCGAGGCGGGGTCCGCCACCCTGGTGTGGTGACGCCACTTTACGCGATCAAATGCTTGATCGGGATGGATACCAGCAACCTTTAGGTCCACATGCAACGTATCAAGCCATCGCTGCTTCGGCCGCCCTTTAGGCCGTTTTCCGGGCACATCTATGTTAAGGCCAATCTTCCTAACAGCGTCACCACTAGCTCGAAGAACGTGGCCATACCACCGAAGGCGAGCTTCACGTAACTTGTCAGCAATTGGAGCGACACCAAACCTCTGGCGTATTTCATCGTTGCGAATACTCATCGTTGCGAATACGGTCCAGACGCGTAACACCAGCCGTCCATCGCAGCATTTTCGTTTCCATTACGCTGAGGCGAGTCTCAACCTCCTTGGTTGCAGGCCAGCACTCAGTTCCATACATCGCTACTGGTCGGACGATGGTTCTATAGATCTTCGATTTAAGGCGTTCCGGTATCTTCCTGTCGCATAAAACGTCTGTCATCGAGCGCCATTTGGACCACGCTGCGCTCACGCGCGAGTTCGCCTCGAACGTCAGACTACCATCAGACGCAATTGCAGATCCAAGGTACTTGAAGTTTGTCGTTCGTACTAGCGCAGTGCCATTGATCTCAATGGACCCGGCTTCGTTTACGTCTGCCGCCAAGTACTCAGATTTTTTGACGTTTAGCTTGAGCCCGAACATCGCCAAGCGGTCGTACCAAGCTTGCGCTTGTCGCTTGAGTTCGCTCTTCTCTTCGCTTGCAAGCATTACGTCATCTGCATACAGCAGCGTCCAGGGGGCAGGCTTCTGAAGGTCTCTCGAAATGGCATCCATTACGACAATGAATAGGAGCGGGGAAAGCGCAGAGCCCTGGTGAACACCAACGGCCGATGTGCCGGCTGGCGCTCGCACCTACTCTTTGGACCAGAGTAAAGTATGCGCACCCACTCAATAAGCTCGTCGGGAACACCGTGTTGTCGTAAGGCGTACCATATAACCTCACGCGGTACACGATCAAATGCTTTCTCTAAGTCGAGAAAAGCTATGTGCAGCGGTTTCTGCTTTTCGCGATGTCTCTCTACCAGAAGACGAGCAGCATGTATGGCATCGATGGTGCCACTGCCCGCTACGAAGCCACATTGATTGGTGGAAAGTTGGACGATATCGCGAATACGTCCATCTACAATTCGCTCGAAGATTTTCATGCTGTGCGAGAGCAAGCGAATTCGACGGTAATTCGTGCAGTCCGGAGGACTGGCCTTCTTCTTCCATATCGGGATCGTCGTGCTTTCCTGCCAACTACCAGGTACCTTCTTTTCCGTAACAACCTGGTTGAAAAACTTCGTTAGCCACTCAGCAGGACTCCAGCACCTCAACTTCCATAGGTCGGCCGCTATATCATCGGGGCCCATTGCTTTGCCTGGCTTCATCTTCTTCAAAGCCGCTTCCGTCTCCTCCACAGTGATTTTCTACACAGGACCGTGCGTAGGAGGAACGCAAGGGATGGGCGGATGGGCTAACTCTTCTGTCGAAATTCTCTCGAAGTAGTCATGCCATCGTTTCATAGCCCTCTTGCGGTTCGTCAGTAAATGGCCATTCTCATCGTTGATGCCCAAGAATTTCTCGATGTCCTCGGCCTGACGATGGCGTGCCTTGGCAAGTCGATAAAGATGTCGTTCACCATCGCGCGTCTCGTGTTTATCGCTGAGATCATCATAATGGACGGCTTTTGCAACGGCTACGGCCTTCTTTGCCGCTCTCTTCGCCTCCTGGTACATACGCCATTTGTCTGCAGTCTTGTCGCGCAGGAACGCGTGATATAATTTTTTCTTCTCTCGGACTTTTTCTCTTACGTCGTTAGTTCACAGCCACGCCAGCTTCTCGATCTTGCGGCGTCCAGGCTTAGTCATGCCTAATTCAGAGCATGCAACTTGTAAAATCGTATCGGTTGCATCTTTCCATGTTTCGTCGACGGTTGTCACCGTCGGTAACCGAATACGAGAAACAAAAGCTGCAACGTTTTCCTTCAATCGCCACCACTTGATTCTCGGTGGACCGCTTCGCTCGACATGCCTCAGCCTCGGAGGGGCGAACTTAAGAGTGCATATCAGCGGACGGTGCTGTGTGGCGACAGTCTCGTACGGCACCACCTTCGCATCTGTAACCAGCTTTCGATCGCGATGCTTCACAAGGATGAAGTCGATCTGTGTCTTGGTGCTCCCGCTACAGAACGACACCAGATGGGAGTCACGCTTTCGAAATACGGTGTACGCGATGATGAGGTTATGCGAGTCCGCATACTCAAGGATTCGCTCACCATCAGCGTTACGTGCTCCATATCCGAAACCGCCGTGACAGCTGCGACCATCGTTCGCAGTCCCCACATGACCGTTGAGGTCATCTGCGATAACGACAGCGTCTTCTGACGGTACCTCTGCTGTCTTTTCATCAGCAGGGTCCAAAACTCATCCTTGGCTCTCTCAGAGCAGCCTGCCTGCGGAGCGTATGCAGAGAAGAAATGATACATACGCTGTTCAGCAGCGACTACGACCTTCATCAAGCGGTCATTAAAACGTTCCACGCTTATAATCGCGTCTCGGAAACGTTCGGAGACGATTACACCAACTCCGCTGGTGGTCCTGGGACTGCCGCACAGAATGGCCTTGAAGCCTCGGCCTATGTCCCTCGACTTACAACAGGACCACCTCGTCTCCTGTACCGCACATAAGTCGATTCGTCTTCGCTCCAGTGCTTCTGCCTACTCGAACGAGCGGCCCGTCAACGTACCCACATTCAGCGTAGCTGCGCGGGTCTTGCCTACGTTACGGGACTTTCGGACTAGCTCAGTTTCCCCCCGATGCCGTCCTCGCATCAGGGACCCTCGCATACTTCTCACACTCGCCGGGCTCTGCGAGTGCGCTTCGGCTCCCGCGGACGCCGTAGCATTATTTCGGTACTCACTTAACGCCATCAACCATGTGATGTGACATGGGATCTCCATAGGCCGGCCTGTCACTAGGGCCTGTCGCCTGTACTCGAATGTCCGTGATTAGCTTAGCTCGCAGAGGCGAACAGTTTCCAGTGGCACCACGTGAAGGAACGGACATCGCCACCCCGGATTGATCATTCACTTGTCATTCACTATATGACGCAAAGCCTCCCCGGCTAGCCTGCCTCAAGGATATGTGCTCAATATAAATATTTTCTAAATATAAATGTTTTTCACTGTTTTCAGCCAGAACAACAAAGTGAAACATGATGTTATTTCTGGATTTTTCTTCACTTGTCTGATGAAATTTGATCATCAGGAAGAAACAGCTAACGATTCGGATGACATACTCGAAAAGAAATGGCTTACAAGGTTAGCATCACTGTTTTCCTTACAGTTCTCTTTTCCAGTCGTCAGTGTGCTTACACGGGTGCCAGGAAGGTATCTGTCAATTAGGGCACCGAATTTGCATGCCACTTCTGGGTTGCGATTCATTTCCATGCGGCTTGAATGGTCCGGTGTGCTCACACGGTATATGTCGCGAAGGTGAGCAGCATAGGTAGGTGGGGGTGCGCTAGCCAATCATGAAGAGCAGAGCACAGACCAAACACATGCCAGCCGATCAGGGTACCGACTGTACACGTCCTCTCTGAAAGGCACGCCCATTCAATGCCGTCTGATTGGATAGGGCGTTCCCATCTCTCAATACTGCCCATCTTCGCGACATATGCCGCTCACACTACCCATGTAGGCCACTATAACTGCTAGTGCCTGTTTGCCCGGACATCATGCCATACAATGCAAGAAACCACACATTTCGTAGCTGTTGAAGACTCTCTAGATACCACTGTAGCTGTTGTCCAATCAACTAGGAAACGAAAGGAAGTATTCTAGAGTCTACCAGGTTCGTTTCTTACCATTAGGTAGACTGCGTTTCTATGGTAGCCTCGACCTTTCCATTGCCTACGATCGGACAGCTCGCAGCACCCTCATCAAGAAGGGGAATCGACCTAAAGTAACCTACTATGCTAGGAGTGAACAGAAGAAACGAATACCAAATCTTTTTGAGATCTTGCTCCGAAAACGGTATATGATGAGAGTTCTTCTTGTAGACATGGCGACAGGGTTTGTCCCTTGTAGCTGAAGTCGAGGTAAGGACAGAACCCATGATTCGACGGTTGGAACCAGAGCTGTAACGACACACATCAGCGCATAGAACGAACTTACTTGTTGGAGAAGGAATGAACTTTTTTCTTCAGAAGGAACGGCACAGGAACTCTTTGTGCCCCTAAAGCGAGCAGAAGGAAGGAAGAAACATGCCCATAATGTGACGGTCTTAATATACCTTACCCATCCATTCGCGGGTATACTGCAAGGTGGAGGGATAATCGACGATCCTTATGGTTATCCACATACACACGAGATGAGTCCGAACCTTAGATTGCCTGGAGCACTCTGGCACGCGACAGGGACGAATCGAGACGCTGCTGGCGCGCGCTCGAGCAAATGCGATGACCAATAGGATGACGGGTGATACATGTGAATGTGGCGCAGTGGCAAGCAGAATCGTAGCGCACACAGGCGGCTCTGGTTTCACTTCCCTCCTGGTCAACCAATCTTTCCAAATTATATTCGAAGGCTGACGTTGTAGTACGAACAAGAAATGAAACTTTATCTGTTTTCGAGCGGACTCACAAGGGAACTGTCTGAGCGGTACGCCGAAACGGCAAGAACGAGTACTATAGGGAGAGTCCCCGTCGTCCAAGTAGTAACAGAACATGTTTTGTTTTTGCCGAATCCTTGAGGCAAACGAGTAGGAGGGTGTAATGGTTAAGGGTCTGCAGAGCGAGCTCTTCACGGCAGCGCAAGATCCCGTTGTCGTGGACTGGGTGGCGCAGTGGTAGGGGGCACGTCTCATGTTCGTGAGGTCTAGGGTTCGATTCCCATGCTACGTCGCGCTTTTGCACTTTTACCATAGTATCGGATTTCCATAGAGATTTCCATATCCGACGTTGTTTTTGGCTTCACAGTTCCTGCCCAGTGGTACTCCGCTGCAGTCCAAGCCTGGAATCGCGACATAGTCCAATTTCCCCAGTTCTCAAACTTGTACCGGATAACAATTCTAGTATAGCCAAATCTTTTCCTCTGAAGCGATCTGTCGTCCCGAAGACGTGATAGTGCCTTCACTGGTTAGTGGTGTCGTGACTCCTCCGGCTCAATCCTCTTCTGGTTGAAACTCTTGGCCCTCTTCTTCCACTACCTCCAACTTCTCCACTTTGTCGATTTCCAGCTGTCGCAATTCGAAATCCTGTAGGATACTTGCCATCCTTTCCGCCAGCTTCATTTCGTCTCTCGAAGGGACAGCATCCAGTGGAGATCCGCACTTCAGTGTCAGTAGGTGAATGACCACTCGAAGGTTAGCAGACATTGTAGAGTCAGTGTTGGCGGCAGCAGCTTGTTATAACCGTGCGACTTTGTAAGCATAACAGAGGCGAGAATATTGATCGAGGTGAAAGGTCAAGGTCCTCCTATACTGTGAGTGCACTGGTGGCACTCACGTCACCGACACTAATAAATTGCAATTGAAGCATTTTTTCTGGCATTCTGCCGCTGTTTCATGTTGTTCCTGTGTCAAAATTTCTTACATTGACAATGAGAACAATTTATTGGAGTTAAAGTTTCATACAAAATCGCATTTGGCATATTTGGGACATTGCTGGTGAATTACGAGATGTCGACAAATAATAAGTAATAAAAACAGCTTACCGTAGCAAACTCCAAAAACAAGTTCAGATATGGAAATCTTTGTGGAAATCCGATACTATGGTAGAAGTGCAAAAAGGCAAGGCAGCATGGGAACCGAACCCTAGACCTCACGAACATGAGGCGTGCCCTCTACCACTGCGCCACCCAGTCCACGAAGGCTGGATCTTGCGCTGCCATGAAGAGCTCGCTCTGCGGACCCTTAACCATTACACCCTCGTACTCGTTTGCCTCAAGGATTCGGCAAAAACAAAACATGTTCTGTTACTATTTGGAGGACGGGGATTCTCCCTATGGTACTCGTTCTTGCCGTTCCGGCGTACCGTTCAGACAGTACCCTTGTCAGAGGAAGTAATCCGTTAAAAATACGCTCCTGACTATGAAAAACTGAAAGTAAAGGCGTTCTTCGAATTTTGAGTGAAATCGCTCTTTAGGTTAAGTTGAATAAGCGCCAGAACACCCACCTCATACTCTCCTGCAGAAAACACTGATGCCGTCACCATCCTTTAAAAATTTGACAGCTGGTCAGTTTTCCACAAAATCGATCGCCGACAATTTTACTACTGCACTTTCAAATTTGGTCCGATTTCGTTAACGAGACATGTAAAAAAAAACGTTCACACAGATCTATGGTTACATCTGTAACTTAAGTACCATTATTCATTTCATATTGACAATTAAATAGGCAACGATCATGTTTTCAGAAGCGAACTGAGACAACTGAAACCCTACGAATTCTTCTTTCCTCACTGTCGAATTTTCTGCGAATTCGAAGAGCGGATCAGCGCTGGTCTCGTGTCGGAAACTGGTGATATCGCTGTGAACATGTTCTCCTATTTTTTCACTCGCTGATAATGATTAAATTTCCTTGGAAGTAGGTTTTCCATGTTGAAGTGGTGATTGTATATTCATTCTAATATTGGTCAACCTTGTCTTCCTCAGACTGCAGAACATCGCCACACCCTCTCCATCGGATATTGATTGGGTCGCGCTGTCTAATCAATATGGATAATGCGTACTTTTATAATCGGTAATTGGTATTACGTGCTCAGGAGCAAAGGATCCTGCAAATAAGTTGGCGGATGTTGCTCGATGTCGATGGTATCTATTTCGAACCACTCTTTGTTGTTGTTGTTGTTGTTGTTGTTGTTGTTGTTGTTCTTTTGTGATCCAAATGCCCAAGCTCTTATAGATCGACTTAATATATGTATTGTACTATTATATTATTTTTGAGTTGTCGTTATGGTGCTTGAACAATTTTTTCGTCAATGTACATCGATCTTTATTTAGAATATGAATATAGAATGATCTAGCTGCTTTACCTACTTTTTTTGTGTTCTAAATTGAGACAAATAAAGATTATTGACTGACTAGTTATTGGAGAATCAGGGTAGGTGGGTCCAACAATATTACCGGATTCCGCTACTCTTTGTTCGACTGGAGCTAGCACCCAAATTTAAAGGTTTCTAACAAGGAGAGCCTCCAAATTGGCGGTGAGCTTTTGCGATGGAATTTTTACAGGATGGTTCCGTGTGGGGAGTCCAAAACCGTAATTACTTCTTTTTTCGGAATGCTCTTCTGTGGCCGGAAAAAGGCGTATGAAGGAGCGCGAAGTTCATCACGCCCTTCATCAGCCCGCCGAACGAAGCTGGTTGGCGTAGTGGGTAGCGTGTCGCCTCTCGAGCGCACCGAGTGGGGTCGCATAGTTCGATCCCCGGTGTCGCCGAATTTTTTGCACACGTCGGATCATTATTATTATGGGCTTGCATGATCACAGAAGTCAATTTGTACACGATCAATGCTTTTAGTAAGTAAATATAGCCTTTTCGGGGTTTCATTTGAGTTACCCCTCAATGGGTCGTTTTTGCACAGTATCATATCAACAATGATACCGTAAATGCACACAAACACATAAACTTCACGGGACAGGCCATGAATTTGGCTGACTTGATACCGGTAAATACTTGGCACTAACAATACAATGTCCTTTTCACTCGGACGTGTCGTCGCTCGACTTCTGTCAGCCTTCGATCCTGATTTCACTCCTCCAACAAGGAGAGAGATTGCAGTTGGAGGTGCTCTAAAACGGCTTCTTCAGGAGGCAGTGTATAGCGATTTCGAATGCGTGGAGGAGGATGAAGAGATGCTTGTCTGAACGGGATGAAGAGATGGGGCTACGTTTACTGAAAAGCATTAATCGTGTACAAATTGACTCCTGTGATCAGGAAAGCCAATAATAATAACGATCCGGTGTGTGCAAAAACTTTGGCGACGCCGAGGACCGAGCCATAAAACTCACTCGGTGCACCGGAGAGGCGACACGCTATCCACTACGCCAACCGACCACGTTCGTCGGTTTGATGAAGGGCGTGATGAACTTCGCGCTCACGCCTTCATACGCCTTTTGTCGGCCATAGAAGAGCACTCCGTAAAAAGTAACTATGGTTTTGGACTCCCCACACGGAACCCTACATTCTATAAAAATTCCATCGCAAACGCTCACCGCCAGTTTGGAGGGTTAGAAGGATTGCTACACATGGTTGTTGCGTTTGATCAAAGACCGCCGGTGGTGTATTGGTGCAGAGCATTCCCACACGGTCAGCAGAAGGTGCGGGTTCGAGTCCAGCCTGGCGCTAGAGTTTTGATCGCAACAAGGCATCATTGTGACAGTGTGACATTGTTATACCATTTGAAAGTGCAGGATTTGGCAAAACTTTACGTCACTCCAAAACACTTCGAATTTCCCCGACTTTTCGAACGTTTTATATATTCATCACATAAGTTACCTTGTGTGATTCCATAATGAAGCCAAAGAACATAATGAAGTCAGGCAACAAAGATCAAACAGCAGCAGCAAAGCACTAGGAACATCATAAGTAGATATCAGCGCATTTGAGGTATCAGGAGTCTAGAGTTGAATGTTTTTAAAAATTTTCCCAAGTTTTTTTCAAGTTTCCTCTGAAACATAGGATTTACGAAGTTTTCTCACTTATTACATAGGACAGCAATTCTATGACACGTCCTCTGACTCCGGACTCCCTTGTTGCTCGACATTTTTTTATGAATCCAAATTCCTGTTGCACGATATCTTCTGAATGGACACTCGTTTTGCGGCGACCTTGACATGTGTACTGCATCCAGACCCTCGTTGCACGACGTCTGTGACACGCCTTGTAAATCCGAAAGCCCGTTGCAGGACGTCTGTGACACGTGTTCGAACGTATCCGCCCCCCGCATGACGTTTGCGACACGTCTTCTAAAACCGGACGCCTGCTGCACAATACCCTTGCATACCGCCTTCACTGTGAAAACTACAGTTATCGGCTGCCAGTTCCAATAATTGGTCATGTTTATGCTCAAAGTACACCTGGCTGGCATACGCCGCAGTGTCACATGCTGTTGTGTCCTTTGGTGAACCCTCAGGTTAGGTGCTACGTGACACACGCATTAACCTTATTAGATATGGTAGAATTCTATTCTGTATATAGTAGTATGTGCGACCAGTTTTTTTACTGTACTGAAGTTAAGAAGGGCAAAAGAATTCGGTTAAGGTGTCTGTTCTCGAAGGGGGAGGGGAAAGGGAGGGGCAATAAGACGTTTGTTAGGCTTCTTCTGTTAGGCTGCTGAACGTCTGGCCAGAAGTCTAAAGTTTCACGGTCGTGAAGCAGTCAAATTGGCCGAATGTCATCAGTGGCGTGTAGCTTCAGATGAAATTTGTTTGAATTTACAGGCGGATCTGTCCTAGTCGGCAGGGGGCGACGGTAAAGTGAGGATTACATTCGTCATTCCATGCCACACAACCATATCCCCTGAATTAAATAAAAGCCCTCGAATTGTGGGACAGTAGGCTGTCGTGAAGCTCAAGGAAAGGATTGAAGACGGAAGTCACTATATGCCACCTCCGATTAGGATAGACCCTTTGCAGTCTGGGGTTTATGCGGAGACATTTCGATTGAGAATGGAGGCCTAAATCCTCATTACTTTTGGATCAACTCATAGTAATATTTAGCGTTGAAATTTCTTGCACGAAGGATTGTGTACAGGGGTTGAAGAAGTCTTGGAGTCTTCGATTAGAGGAATTGGACACTTCTGACTCTTGTACCCCACGATTTTCCAAACTCTCTCACCTGAGCTTCGTGGACCGACGTAGCTACTCCGACTTTGCGAGAACTTTCAACTGACGTGTTCTGAAGCACAACACACTGTATGCGCACTTACCGATCTTCGGAGTATCGTGCATCCGAAAGGGAGAATCCATTGCCTGATTCAGCTTAGCAGGAGGCCTGTCGCGTTCATTTTCAAACCTCCCATTCTGGGAAATCGGTGAACGGGTGGAATTCTGAAAAGAATGAATCACTGACTTGTTCGCATGCCAGGATTTCTGTCGTTGAGCCACTTTGAAAGGGCATAACGGGTGAAGAGTTATATTGCATGGCGTATTACAGGGTCCCTCGCTGTGGGGGAAATTCCATTGCTTCATTGGGACCTTCACCGAGTCGCTGCTAGAGGAAGCATGCAGGGAGGGCGGTAGGGCAGGTGTTCTATGGACGAAAGATCATGGTTGGCGACGTTCTTTCTGAATTTCTGGACTAATCCATCTGATCTGAAGAACCAGTATCTCAGAGGACTCTGATAGCGTCTTTAGCTGTTCTTTCTGCTCGTAATCCGCATGTTTTCCTTCGTCTGATCTATTATACTAGCAGCGCACGCCAGCAAGCGTGCTCCAACTCGCGTGCGCGCCTATTATCGATCGTTGCGCCATTCGACATGATTACGGGGCAGCTCGGCCTCGAGCATGCTGAGTCATCGCGGCGGGGCAGATCCCAGACGGAAGAGTGTCGGCGCCTCCGCCGACCCTACATCTCTAGCCGCACGTGCAATTCATGCGATTGCTTCCCCACGATGGAGAGACTTCACATGAGATCCAGAAGAAAGAAGATGTTGGAAGTACCGTTGTTGCGAAATGGCGTCGTTCGAACCGGTTCGAGTGATGTTTGCTCCCTCACGGCAAAGGGGTGGAGATATGACGATATATATCCTACCTCGAGATCGTCAGCTGTGTATGAGTGGGCGCATAGGAAGACACTCTCAGCCGGAGAGACCAGCACCTTTGTGTGCTGTGGATACCGATCGCTTAAGGATCGAGAGCGCGAGGTGTACAATCAGCCTGTGCCTTCCTGCAAAGTCAGAAGTGGACACTTCATAACGGATCCTGCAAATCCGGTTCGCCCTCACTTCTGTTGGCCAAGAAGCGCCCCTCGTTCTATTATGCGCCGTAGTGTGATCGAGAGGTGCAACGAATTTAGGGCACAACCCTATACGGGAACTCTAACCAACGTTATCCAAGGCTTAGTAGCTGATATGGCACAGCCACGCTTCGGTAAGGCGACGCATGAGAACAAATATTGTTTAGAGAACGACATTTATGGTTTCAGGCGATACTTTCACAGCCCCTGAGCGGATGGCAATGGTGAAACAGCTAACTGTTCCCTCACGGAAGGGGCAGGATAATCTGCGAACTTCGTTGAAGGGTTTCACAGTAAACTTCGAAGGGCGTTTCCTACTGGCACCCCTGCTGCAGATCCTGCCTATAGCAAATGGGGGAATGGCGACAAGATATATCCGAAGTCGAGAAGCATGCAGGCAAAATAAAATACACGATGAGATGAGACGCTTCAGACAGTTCTCCAGGCGGCTGGTCGTCCACCTTCCACAAGAGAGTGTAAGGATCACCTTGATACCTTAGCCAGCAACCTTGCCCACTAGTTAGCTCTCAATGTGCCCTCGTCCCCTCGTTGTACTCCTCTGAAGAGCCCTACGCATGTTATCCTGCTCTTTCCGTGAGGGAACTGTTAGCACACTTGCCTTTGTATTCAGGTATATGCTTGCTCACAAATGCAATCTCATGCTTCACACGATGCAGTTGTTTTTATTCGTATGTTGCCATTTGTACTTCAAACGCTTTGATAAAGAGTGTTCTAAAATATTTATCTCAAACAGAAGACAAGTCTCAAACATGTCTCTAAACATCCTGCCGAAGCTCAGTGACCGTTGTGGCTGGAACGGTTTATTTCCTCAGTGATATCACCAACAGTACAATTGGTGTGGAAATATATCACGCGATGATGAGACGCCGGTTGTGCAAAGCGCTCAAGAAAGAGTATGTTCCCACGTGAGACGGTAGAGGCGCGCGAAATAGCGGAGAGGCAGCGAGAGGTGGCAGACACGCTGCAAATCGACGTGACTCAGCAGTAGCGGGGACGAGCGGGGCCGAGTTGCCCGTCAACCATTCGACATAAAGCGGCCGCAGCGCTACGTTTTCATTCAAATGGTGCTGTCCTCATGCGTTTTTGTGGCATCGCTTTTTGTATTTGTCATTTGCGTCGTTATGGCTTGTTGGAAAGGCTTCTGCGCAGTGACGTTGAAGTGCGATGCGTGGCGCATTCCTGATTTACATTAGACTAACGCTGCTACTTCCTGTTTTCCGCTCGTCATGATTGTGGAATGCATTTTCAAGTAGTGAAGTTGACATTCCATAGGTATGAAAGCCTAGAAACTAAAAGTGCCTAGCTCATTACAAAAGATGTTTAGAATGCGGCTCGTCTCCGCGGTCGACGGCAATTTCGCTCCGGCTTCGTTATATTTCACATTGATCGTTCGCCGTTTGTGTGTGTTCCGTCAACGGTTGCCTCCTCCTAGCTGAGCTCTTCAGTCGTACATTGTTCCTCGGTGTGAGGTCTCGGACAGCTGAGAATATTCCTCAACGATTAGCTGATTTTAGTCCGTGTTCCAGCTCACGAAGTCTGTCTTGACACCTGCTTTCTTCTGGTTGATGTCACATTGGTGGTACTGCCGCAATAAGTGAAGTGGCAGAAACGCATTTTCTCTTAGATCGGACCGAAAGTTTCCTTAGTTTTTGACGCCTACTTCGTATGATCATAACTTCGTGTAGTGTTCACCTTCCAGTCTACCGCTGGCAAAACGTCTGGTTTGCGATGTTGCCCCCAAACACTAACAATACAACATTTTGACCGCAGCGATTCTTCATTTCTTCTTTGTTCCTTCTTTTATTCGTTACAATAAAAAATCGACCTGAAATATATTGTAGAAAGCAGGTGTATAGTAGGATATAGTAGCGTAGGGTCGATTTCAATATTGCGACCTACACCTACAGACTTACAAAGGCTTCCTCCCGCTATTAAGTAATCCAGTCTGCAGAAAAATCAATCGATATTGGTCGGCTGATCGATGCTTCTTGCTGACCGGTGGAAAGCCCATTTGAGCGGTTCCTGTAGCTGTAAATCTCCTCCGCCCTCAGCGACATATACAGTGGCAGACACGCCTTACTTCCTATATAGGATAGTGCATGACGCCTGTGGCATGTCTTCTGAATCTGGATGCTTGTTGCACGGCGTCTGCAAAGCGCCACCTGAATCCGGATCCTCGTTTCTCAACGTCTGCCAGCTCGTCGCCTGAATCCAAACGCCTGCTACGCGACACCTTTGACTCGTCTTCTGAGTCCACGCTCACCGCACAATTTCTGTGATATGTCTTCTGAATCCAGACCCGGTTCTAAGCGGGCTGGTGCCCGCTCCATTATGAGACCATGGTCGTGAAACACTCAAATAAACACGGTTTCTGTTGTCTCCTCCGCTGACGCGGAGGAGAACACAGAACTAGACAAGAGAAGGAACTCCGGGGTGTGGCTGATCTAACTTACCCGTTTTAAGATACCTTGCCGGTGTAGAGCGGAGATCAGCGCGCTTAGAAGCCCGGACCCTTGTATCACGATTTCCATTACATCTCTTCTGAATTGGGACGCTCATTGCTCGACGTCTATGGAACGTCTTCTGAATCCCGATCTTCGTTGCTCGTCTGTAGCACCTCGTTTAAATCCAGATGCTCGTTGCGCGACGTCTGTGGCGCGTCTTCTAAATTCGGATCCTCATAGCACGACGTCTGTGACTCGTCTTCTGAATCCGGGCCCGCACATCACGATTTCAACAACACCTGTTCTGCATTCGGACGCTCATTGCTCGACGTATATGGAAGGTCTTCTGAGTCCCGATCTTCGTTGCTCGTCTGTAGCACCTCGTCTGAATCCAGGTGCTCGTTGTACGACGCCTGTAGCTCATCTTCTAAATCCGGATTCTCGTTGGTACGACGTCTATAACATCTATTCTGAATGCGCACGCTCGCTACATAGCGCCTATAACACATATTCTGAATCCGGGCGTTCGTCACGCGGTATCCGTGACACGTCTCTCAATCCGAATGCCGATTGCACGACGTGTGTGACACATGCTGGGAATCAGAACACTTGCTCACGATCCCCATCAATGCATTTTCACTTTGTGCCAAAAATACAGTGATCGACTGGCAATTACGACAATTGCCTATGGCTTGTCTCAAAGACACACCCGACTGGTAGTATTACAAGCTACACTATCCGTTGCCCCCCCCCCCCCCCCCCTGTGTGACCCACTACGTAAGGCCTGCGTCAGAGTCTTGCGGCGCGACACTAAAATCTAGTCCTTCTCGTTCTTATCGTTGTGGGACTCATGTGCCCACTGTAGTGGGAACTGTACAGGGGACAAGTCGCCGGGTGTCACATGCGCTCCTCGCAAATGTAGCCGCAGTTCTCGACGGTAATAGCAGGGTGCGGTAGAACCAAAACCTATAAACTCATGAGTTATAATTTTTAAAGAAAGGTGGGAACGCATCAAAGCACTGAAAGCGCAGAACCCGACGAATTTCGATCCGACCTAACGTATATATGTGAGCCAGGATGAGTCACTTTAGGGACAGGATTCATCAATGCGCATACCCATGGGTATGCGGGGTATAGGGGTGTACATACCCACAACGTGGCATTCATGATAAACCTTACCCGCCACATCGTGGGTATACCAGTAGTCAAGAAAACCCGTCGATCGTCGTGTCATCCGCATGTCCGCTACCATTTCGCGCCACATCTATGTACATGTATGCGCTCCACTGAGATCAGCTGTTTTCACGAGGGTTTTTTTCGTAGGTTTTTCTGTGTTTTTTCGTAGGTTAAGTTCCACATCCTCTGGCTTTGGGTACTCTCCTTAACGTCTTTCAAATATTGGTAGATGTCTTTGAACATCTTAACGATCTCATCTAAATTCCGACCTCCAATCCGCGCACGGGTCACCGCGACGCGTCGCTCACGGGGACTCCGCAGCAGGGTTCAATGCTCTTCGAGCGCAGAACCAGGCCAGAAAGCGCCGGCCAATTATGTAGACGTCAAAACCCCTCAGATCTCAACCACTCAGTTGAAATGCAAAAGTCAACCAAAACAGGAGATCAAACCCCTGACCTCTCTCGCATGAAGCAACGCCACTACCAACTGCCTCGCGACCCGCTTGCGGGGACTGCCATCGCGGGCATGCAAGACATCATAACGCGTGAGTGAGTGGAGCGCCTTGGTGTTAGCGCACTCCAATCGAACGCCGAGTTTGAATTGCGCGCGTCGCGGTCACACGCGCGTCATACATCAGCGCCTATTGTCGCCTATTTCTGCATTTGCACTAAATATTTTTTTGGACGTCTGTCAGGGTTCTTCCACCTTGCTCTCGGCTTGTTTCATTAATACGAATCGTGCTTATACCCATAGAGTGAGTGGTGGTCTTACCGGTGGGTACTTCCACCCATGCCGTCCGCTTGATGAATCCAGGCCCAGGAGAGACCACATGCGAAATGCTTGCTCCCTGCGAACTCTATTGCGCTGTGACGTGGTCTTCCACACTGTGCTTCTGTTCCTACGCGCAGCTGCGCCGTTTCTTCTCTCTGCGTCGCCGTGCTGCTTCTGCACTTTTTCTCAATTCTGTGCAGTCGTCAGTTCATACGGGACACCTGTGCTACTTGCCAGATGACTCTTCTTTGTCTGGCTTCGCTTTCTCCCTACCTTCACAGTATACGGCTCATTCACCTTCATTTTGATCTTCTTCATATACGTACCTTCTCCATGAGCATCAATATACCATCTGGGGGTCTTTAGGAGAGTTTTTTTGATTCTCTGACCACGGCATAAGGCTGCTTGAAGCTGCTCACCAGAACTGGTAAAGCAGTTTCACTCCAGCTCAATTTTTTTTGCTATTTCCTGCTCAAAATTGATCCAGCATACCAGTCCCAGCCTCGGGCCCAGTTCTAGCCTACAAATGACGTTAAAAGAGCGGATCGAATCTAGACGTCAATTCCGTCCATTTCAGCGTCT
Organism: Heligmosomoides polygyrus bakeri; assembly: GCA_947359475.1. Classification (NCBI taxonomy): domain Eukaryota; kingdom Metazoa; phylum Nematoda; class Chromadorea; order Rhabditida; family Heligmosomidae; genus Heligmosomoides; species Heligmosomoides polygyrus. Next base: position 3,997,079 of record OX375870.1, on the reverse strand, counting down.
GGCTCGACCCTATCGCTGACAAGGAGAGCCTCCAAAGTGGCGGTGAGCTTTTGCGATGCAATTTTTGCAGGATGTAGGGTCCCGAGTGGGGTTCCAAAACCGTAGTTAATTTTTTTCGGAATGCTCCTCTGTGGTCGAAAAAAGGCGTGTGGAGGCGCGAGTACGAAGTTCATCACACCCTGCTGCCACCCAAACCAATGCGCTCGGTTGGCGCAGTGGAAAGTGATGTCGCCTCTCGGCTGCACCGAGTGGGTTTTGCGGTCCGACTCCCGGTGTCCCCATAGTTTTTGCACCCATCGGATCGTTACTATTATGTGCTTGCGCGATCACAGGAGTTAATTTGTGCATGATTATTGCTTTTAGGAAGTGTTAAGTATTTACCGGTATCAAGCCAAATTCATGACCTATCCCGTGAAGTGTATGGGTTTGTGTGCACTTACGGTGTCGTTGTTGATATGATACTGTGCAAATGCGATCTATTGAGAGGTAACCCAAATGAAAGAAGAAAAGGGCTACATTTACTTACTGAAAGCGTTTACTATTAATTGTGTACAAGTGGACTCCAGTGGTCACGCAAGCACATGATAGTAACGAACCAATGTGTGCAAAAACTATGGCGACACCGGGGCTCCAAAAACCCACTCGGTGCGGCCGAGAGGCGACATCGCTATCCACTGCGCCAGCCGACCACATTTGGACGTGGCAGCAGGGCGCGATGAACTTCGCGCTCACGCTTCCTTACGCCTTTTTCGACCACAGAAGAGCATTCCGAAGAATTAACTACGGTTTTGGACTCCCCACACGAGACCCTACATCCTGTAAAAATTGCATCGCAAAAGCTCACCGCCACTTTGGAAGCTCCCCTTGTCTCATGCTCTCTGACCGACATCCGTCTGGTAGAGGGCTGTCGACAATAGACAGCTGTCTTTGACAGCTACTATTTGTGCCTGAAAATTTGCAACTGACCATCAACCTCGGCTATAACGACAAGTGCTGGCTAACCTTTTCTTTAGCGTCGTCGTGTTGATTCTACACTATCGTCAAAATGTCGCAGCGAAGCGAAACAAACGTCGTTTATACGATGAACAAGTTCGGCGACGTGGTTTTGGAATCACAGCTGATTCCTGAAGAAGTTCTCAAGGGCGAGTATTTTGGTGCTGAACTCAGACGTCTAATTCAAGTATGGAAACGTCGTAATGTTCAAGGCATCGAGTTCATCGTTAGTCCCAAGGTGCGTTTTGTTATTCGTTTATTTGTATGTTCATTTAGATTGTTACAAATACCGGAGAGTAAAAGCAATCGGTGCAATCCCAGTCGGGGGGGGGGGCAGTCCATTATGAATTGTTAATGGTAGCTATGCATCAATACATACAACATGCAATATAACATATGAATGCCTTAACCTACGTGATCCCCTTCTTTGGAAATGTCCGAGCGTTACGCTGAAAAATTAAAAAGATTTCATTATGGAGCTATGGACAGGCAATGAAGAGGCTGCAACGTCTTTGCTCGAAATACCCATTTGAATTCCCGCCGTAGCGTACCGATATGGGTGCGCGTCGACTCACTCACCATTGCTTTAATGAATTTTCGCGGTTTTATTGTATTGTAATGGTTCCAGGTTTATGTTCAATTTACTGTGTTTTCATTACCCTCTCTCCCTCGTCTAGGAAAGCAATTTGGAAAACTAATTTTGGTATTGGAAGGACAGCAACTTATAAGGCAAGCATATTTATACATGTCTATATGTTGCGGTGCATGTTGCATTTCTTTAATTATTGAAATGGACAGCCCCCCCCCCCCCCCCGATTGGGACTGCACCGAGCAATCCAGATGCAACGCAAGAAATTTAGTGAGAAACACGTGACAGACACGAAAACGCCAGTCATTGTAGTAAGTGTAATGCTCAGCGTTTATATTCTTTAAAAGGACCGCATAAAAGAAAGGCAAGTCTTATAACAGTTTTGGCTGCTGAAGAAGTTTGTTCCATGATGGGGTTAGAAGTTACTTTCGCCATCAGAAGTATGAATGAAGGAACTGCACCCGGCTCAAATAATAAATATATTCACAGACTTACCTCGCTTAAGTAGAGTCCTGTTCTACACTGGCTTCTCGTAAAATACTTCAACCTATCTGTCTTAACTCTAGTTTATAGTTGCACCGACGCGCGGCACGACACCATAGTCGGAATAAATATCGATCGGGCGGCGCGAAAAATCGATGTCTATGGTGATCGTGGTGCCGCGCCGGAAGTATAAACTAGGGCTCAGGGAGCGTTTAGGGTGCACACGACGTGCGACGCGATGTTATGGTTAGCTCCCATATCGATCGCTCGACGCCAGTAGTCGATATGGTAGCTTGTAACTACATCTCGTCGGGCGGCGCGTGCCCACTAAACGAGCTCTTAAATATGCTGAAGAAATACAAAGATGAAATATGCTATGACAGTGAACAAGAGTGATCGAACACATAAGGATGCTAGGTGTATGTATGTAAGTTGAATATGGCAGGTCCAGGTCCTCTAGATGTAGGTTGAGTATGAAGTTGAATCTTTTATGCTTTCAGGACTCTCATATAATCCCAGAGCTAATCAAAAACGGTTTCGAATTTTACCTCGTCGCCGGCAATGATCTCGTGCTGAATCGCTGGATTGGCGAAGAACCTTCGCGGTTTCCTACGTGAGTTCCTGCCTTTTTTCTCTTCTGCTAAGAAGTCAGTTGTCCACCTGGACCTACTAGGAACACTAGAGGGGCGCGGAGAACTTCAAATTTCTCTGTTCCTGAATAAGGCAAACTCTAGGATAGAGGTGAACTTTTGGCGGTTAGTCTATAAAGTTCTGAGCTGTTGATGAATTATCTTAGCGTGCTGAAAAAAAGGAGCTTTCAAATCCAGTGTTGATCGGGCGACAGATTCCGTTTGAGACGTCGAGAATGATCTACGGAGTGATCTACAACTACCACACGGTAGATCATTGCTACCGGTCGAGAACAAAAAGTTTTGGAATCTTCACAAAATCGGCTCAAGACTTTCTGACCAGCCTAGTAAAGCCAGTGACGATCGTTCAGCAGATTGCCTTTTGCTTCTTACTGAACTCAATTTCTGTGTTTTTTATTGATGAGCTGACAGCCGTAGTCTTCTATCCTAGGAAGCCCTTTGCCTTCCACTCCGTTTCCGGAATGGTTGTGCGTGCTGACGGTCGAATTCTGATGGTGCGGGAACAGCGCCGGTACAGTTTTGTGCCGTTTTTTTGTATATTAATGCGGATGCTTTTGCGATTTTTGGCAAAATTGTATGTAAGACCATATTTCAGAAGAAAGTTCTGGAAATTTCCTGGCGGCATGCCCATTGAGGATGAGAACCTGAAGGAGACTGCTACGAGGAAGGTAATGGAAAAAACTGGTGTTGTTGCGGAAGCAAAAACGATTATTGGAGTGAAGTGAGTTCTAGATTTTCGCTTAAAAAATCACACTATTTGACTGTTTGGATGGTTCATTAGATGAGATAGGGTTCAAAATTCAAGCGCCTAGTTATCAGCGAACCCACTATATACCCACCCTGTTGGAACTGTTGGAAAAAACGCCGCTAATGAAGCTTTTCCAAAAAAAACAAATTGCGATTAAACCCAGATAATAAATTAAATCAAATTCTGCGAGTAGTTATTTTTAGACTCAGCTGCATAGATGTATGATCTAAGTACCATACAAAGGTCTATAAGTTGCTTTTTCTATACCTTGAACTGCACTTTATTTAACGTTCTATTAAAATTGTGGAAAGCGAGCGCAGTTCATTGTGTATCGTGGAAAATTTTCAGCCACCAAAACAGAGTGGAGTACGGCTGCGTATCCGGGCTGTTTTTCGTGTGCCTTATGAAATATGTTGAACATGACACCAACGCCGTCGTGTCCGATGACATCATCGACATTCGCTGGTTTACAAGGTGATGTTAGCAATCTCCTTATAGTATTTTTGAGTCATAGTCGCGGATCCGGGCAGCATTAGGGAGCGTTTAGTGTCCACGTGTGTACGCGACGCGCGACATGATGCAATTGCAAGCGCCCATATCGATCACGCGGTCGATATGGGCGCTAATCATTACATCGCGTCAGTCATCGCGTGCACACTAAAGGCCCCCACAGAGTTCTGCGGCAGCGCCGCGGCCCTATGCTTAACCATAGGGCAGAGACGCAGAGCTCGCCGCCGGCGGCGTCCCTGCCCTATCCTTAACCATAGCGGCGAGTGGCGTTGCCGCAGAACTCTGTGGGTGCCTTAAGGCCCCGTTTATACTTCGTCTCGGCGCGGCGCGATGGCCACGAAATGAGGACAAATTGATCGATCGCGTCGCACAATCAATTTGGCCACTATACGTGGCGTCGCGTCGCGCCGCGACGAAGTATAAACGGGGCCTAAGGGGTCGCTTAGTGTGCGCGCGATGCGCGACGCGATGCATGTGTAGTGGCCAAATTGATCGAGACGAGACGCGATTGATCAATTCGGCCACTACAAATGGCGTCGTGTCGCGCGTCGCGCGCACACTAAACGACCCTTAAACGCTCCTTTAGCCCTAGTTTACACTTGCGCCGCCACGCGGCGCGGCACCACGATCGCCATGAGTATCGATTTTTCGCGCCGCTCGGTCGATATCTATCACGACCATCGGGCCGCGCCGCGCAGCGGCGCAAGTATAAACTAGGGCTTAGGAGGCGGGAACGCGTCAATCATGCTGCATTGAATGGGTATATCATCCAGAGCGCGCGTCTGCTGTTGGTGATCTGATTGGCTATCATTGGCTGGTGCGCTCCCACCGCCCAATGCTGCTCATTTTCCCGACGTGGACATATTGTTGTATTAATTCAGCTGCCAGAACTTCAGGAATAAGAAAATGTATAGGAGGCATTTTTATGATCCTTTCTAGAAACAAATAACCAAACGTCTGCTGCTTTCTGCCTGAAACCCATGAATTGGCCAGCGGTTTCTGAATAGATGAGTGCGAAATTGAAAGGTTCATTTAAGAAAACTGGTGGATTCAACACGTGATTAAGATGTAAGAGGTTTAGTTTAGGGGTGTGTAGCGCAGTCGGAAGAGGTGCCGGTTATCGCGTGCATCCGATACCAGGTTCATGGTTCAGATTTCTGGCCCAGGCCAACTATTGTATTGCCAAATACACATTCAAATCACCGCCCTCCCCCAGTATCCCGTAGAAGTAGAATGAGCAGCGCATCTTAAAAGGGATTGAGTAACGCCGTTCTTTATCTTTTATTCTTCCGTTTCTTCTATGTTCCTGAAAGATACTATATGTAATAAAAAGTCTCCTACTGTGTGAATTCGTCTCGTCGATGATATTACTGTAATCAGGGAAGGTAGTGACCTCCACGGAATGCTTTGGTTAAGGGAAAGCTCCCAGTACCAATCAATCCCAACGTTTTCTTTTTGCGACCTTTTTGAAACTTTTCAGACGAAGTCGTCTTGTCGTCTGCACTCCGGTAGTGGATACAGTAACACTTGGAAAGAGCAAGCCGTACCCAAATTTCACCTGATTAGACCTACATTTCCGCCGATATAAGCTCAGAGAATGTAATGTGCTGTGCATCCCGCCAATATCGATTAGGGAGCGCGGAATATCGATTGAATTCTGTGGTGCCATATATGTTGCAAGAATTGGCACCACTACAGCTCACACTCATTTATGTACTTAGTTATCCAGCTGTTTTCCAGGGATGAACTGAGGGCGATGGACAATCAGGACTTCTTCGCTCCTCATCAGCACGTCTTCACTGACTATGAGAAGTGGATCAGAGCCGGCATCGTGTCGGAAACCGGTGATGTCAATGTGGACATGTTCTCCTATTTCTTCCGTCGTTAGTGTACCTCCTTTTTGATGCTTCTTCCTTGGAAATGGAAATTTCTCGTAGTATCGAAGCTAGAACGAAAGCAGGGGCCAGATTCATCAACCACTTACCGGCCCGTAACGGTGAAAAGTACCGCCAAGCCCCCTCGTATGGCATTCATCAGCATCAGGTTTGGCGGTACTTTTCACCGCTTCCGGCCGAGGAGCGGTTGGTGAATCTAGCCCCTGGTTGTCGTAGCCTTGTGGTGCTAAGCGTGTACCGGGGTGTCCACCCGATCAGTCAGGTTTAACGTCAATAACGAGTTTACTCTTCGGGTGGGCATCCTCGTACTGAACCAGTGACGAGTACCATTGCCTTTAGACGTGGTCAGCTACTACTTAGTTCCTCATTGATTCCGATTACTTAGTCTTTTCATCTGTACTGTCTTTGATTGCATGTTTCTTGACGATGAAGATGTTTACATTTCTATGCCTTTGCACCTCGACTTGTCCACCAGTTCCTGGCTATGAACAGTTCTAAAAAGGCAATCGCCGGAGAGGTCTGTCGGAACCGGGAAGTGATCACAATGGCTTGATTCGCCCCTACGATCCGAAATTACTGCTGTTCACTTTCAGTCCGAAAAATGCACAACATGCCAGAACAGGGCAGCTGCTTCATGGCGACACTCTGCGGCCTGTGTCCTCATCCCGCCCGGGCTTTACATTTAACAGTTTTTTCCTATTTGGACAACTGAGGATGGTCGGGTCAGGATCACCGATTTTGCCCAAACTTGGGGGGGGGGGGGAGGGGGTCAGGATCACCGATTTTGCCCAAACTTGGGGGGTCAGGATCGCCGATTTTGCCCAACACGATGGCGATGTCCGTTTGGTCGATTTCAGTGGGAAGCCACTCATACCGTTAACTGAGGGTGGTCGGTGATCCTGATCCTATCACCCTCAAACGTGAGGTAACCTACCGAAATCGGCGGAATTTTAGAAACCGAACATCGAATTCGTAATCAGCGCACCAGATAACCCTAGATGATTTTGGATGAGGAAATTTGGCCAATCTCGAAAATATCGATTCGCGATGACGTCATCATTCTTCTGCCGCGGTCTCGAGCCGCCTCGCCTTTGATGCGAAGTTATTAAAAAGTCGATTTTCCTAAAATTGAACGAGAGTGACACCATTCGATAGAGCCTTTCGTGGTGAACAGAATGGTATTTTGCAAGTGTTGAAAACTCAAATGTGGGCGACTAAGGGCGAAGAAACTTCACTTCTTCTCTGCCGCTCTAAAACGGCGGCCGGGAGTAAGGCAGGTTAAGCTGCTGGGAATTTTTGAGCACTTCGTCGCTAAGCACCTTAAGTGGTCTGCTTGAATATGCATATGTAGGCAGATATTCAGTGATCCTGGCCCACCACCCTCAAACGGGAGGTAACCCACCAAAATCGGCGGGATTTTCAGAAACGGACGTCGGATTCGTAATCAGTGCACCAAATAACCCCCAGATGATTTTGGACGAGGAAATTTGGCCAATTTGGAAAATATCGATTTTCGATGACGTCATCGTCCATCTGCCGCGGCGTAAAGCGCCCTCTTCTTCGAAAGCGAAATTGTCAAGAAATCGATACTTCCGGAATTGGTCGTGATTGATAGCATTCGATAGAGCTTATCGAGCTGAACAGGGCGGTATCATTGCGAGTTTCGAAAACTCAAATATGGGCGAATAAGGTCGAAAGAAACTTCACTGCTGGCCTCCGCCGCTCTAATATGGCAGAAGGGGATAAAGCAGTTTAGGCATTTGGAGAGCTGCGAGCACGTCGTCGTAAAAGTGTTTTCAGTCTCGTGCTCGTCCACGCATTTGCATGCCGTTAGCTCGCCTCGTCCTCCCGAAGTGGTTAACATAAAGAGCCCAGCTTTCATCACCAGTAGCAATGTCCTTAAAAAAGTTCTTTCTCTACCTTGAAGGCTTCGCGCAAGCTGTCTTCTTCCACAACAGAGGGGCGTCGGAACGAGGTCGATCTTCGAGAGAGATATCTCCAGCCTTGAAGCGCTGATACCAACGACCCACTGTGGAATAGTGAATGACTCCCTCCTTGAATGCAGCGCAGATGTTGGAGGCTGCAGTCCTTGCGGAACGGCCTTGCAGAAATTCGTGGTAGACGACAGGTCGTAGGATGCTGCTGCTTATCGTTGACATTGTTGCTGTATTCGTGCTCGATGAGGTCTTATATGTATAGTATGCTTTAGGAAGCTTCGAGAATGTTCTGTGACGTCACCACACGAAATCAATACTGTAAGAGCTTTAACAAATTTAACACGCAGTAGCGTAAAGTGTTGCAAGACTTCTCGATCAACCTAAGATAACAAAACAGTTATGAACTAGCCGGAACAGTGGGAAACTGGTGAAGAGATATGACGGAAAGCGTTGGATTTCCGAGTATTATACTTCCGAATAAAAATATGGTTAGAATGCGACTCATCTTAACTATCGACGAAGATCTCTCTCCGGCTTCGTGGTATTTCATATCGATCGTTCGCCGTTTGTGTATTTCTTCATCAACGGTTGTCTCCTCCCAGCTGAGCTCTTCAGTCGCACATTGCCCTCCCTCATTGTTATGTCTCATACGGCTGAGACTATTCTTCAAAACCGCTGCTGATTTTACCTCATATTCTACCAGGTTGGCCGGAAAGTTCTGACCGTTTTGACTGGTCCACTTCAAGTGATTGTAGCATCATACTCACCGGATTCAGTCGAAACGGGCACCATTCGAATCAGAACATCATTTCCAACACGATTCTAGTGGACTAGTTCTATTAGCGATGATGCGACAAATTCTAGACAGGGGTGTTTCTGCGTGGTCCTGATTTGCGAAGATTCTACCAACGAGGAGGTTCTGCAAGTGCTTAAAACGATGGGAGTCGGATGGCGCAAGGTCTGGCAACTATGTATAACGGCTGAGGCAGAACTTCAACTCCTAGTTCGTCTAATTTCATATGGTGATTTACGAAATGTGGGGTGGGCGTTGTCATACAGAAGAATGTGACCTCTTCTGTTGACCGTTGCCCCAGATGCGGTTACCATTGTGTTTTTCTGGGTGTAGTTCCGCTTTGCGAAGTGCCTGTGGAGTTCATCGACATCAACCCGCTATCCTGATCGTCTTCGGTTATTGTACTGAACCTACCCCCACATGACCGTTGATGCCACCAGAGGTGGCAGCTCTCCAGGATGGCATCTCCTCGTACGTCAGGTAGAAGTCGTCCTTGTCGAGCTCGTGGCCGCTAGTTGGGTCGAGTAGACATATATGAAAGTTCAGTAGCATCCATGTCAGTTTCAGGGACATGGTTCATTCCTTGGATTACCGTGACCGGCCACTTGGAGAACTGCGTAAGGCCCCGTTTATACTTCGTCGCGGCGCGACGCGATGGCCACGCAATGAGGCCAAATTGATCGATCGCGTCGCACAACCAATATGGCCACTATACGTGGCGTCGCATCGCACCGCTACGAAGTATAAACGGGGCCTAATGCCGGGGGCATACTTCCATCGCCGCGATGCCATCGCGACGATGCTCATGGCCATTTCGCCGCACGCGGTCGAATAGTCAAAGGAAACTTCGCCGCGGCCGCCGCAACAGTAACAGTCGACGTGCGGGATGGCTTCCCGCGCCCATCGCGGGTATGACATACTTTTTCGCGCTGCGCGCGGTGTTTAGCGCTGGTCCTGAGCGGATCGCCGTCGCGCTCCCTTGCAGAGCGATGAGCGCTGCGACGAGCACTGAGAAGTTCAATTTTTTTTAAAATTTTTCTCTGCAAACGGGAAGTACGCACGAGGCCTAGCAACTATCGCAACGCTTTTTATGTTATTTAGGTCTCTTTTACCTCTTCACCTTTACTTCTTTTAGGCTTTCTTTTAATGTTTTAAGCTAGGTTACGCCTCTGAAGACTACGAAATGTCAGGTCAATAAACATTTCACCTATCAACATCGTAACACAGAAGGGCTTGAAAGCAATATCCCAACCTCATTTCTCCCACAATTAGAGTCCCCTCGCTTGTATTAGGACGTTGTATATGGATTGGCCGATTTTGACTAAAAAAATGGACAGATCATAACTTGGAAGCAATTCTATTAATGGAAATAAGCACCATTACAATTAATACACTTTTACCAACGCGACAATGGCTTACACATAGCATCTTTATAAAAATCAAAGCTACGAGAACTAATAAAACATAAGAAGTCATTTTCGACATCATCTTGGTTGCTGAATTTTTTAACCTCTACATGAAGGTCTAAATCTACCACTATATAATTGAGTTAGCTCCCTGCCCTGTAGATGATGAGGCATATCTCACTCAGGTTGGAAACCTGGCTGAGATACGCCTCGTGGAACCACGCGTAATCTCATGGAACCCCTTGCGACGCCTCCGCGTATCTCGCGCGGGCAACGTTTGCCGTTCAACATGGGATATTGTTGCAGCAGAGGAAGCTAGCCTCTTCCTGCTTGACACAAGCAGGAGGAGGCGTTTCTGAGCCCCAGAATCCAGAGGACGGGTTCCCTTCGTCGCATCACAACCTTCTGGAGTCAGAAGATCGAAAGAAAGGAAGCAGAGGTCACATCGTCGTCGTGCGACGACCTGTTGCATGCAGAACTCAGCATTATCCCATGTTGAACGGAAAAGTTTACCCGCGACAGGTACGCCTCTGCGTATCTCGCGCGGGCAACGTTTGCCGTTCAACATGGGACATTATTACAGCAGCAGAAGCGCATCCTCCTCCTGCTTGACACAACGGCGTCTGCGCGCGTTTCTGAGTGGCTGAATCCTGAAGACGGGTTCCCTTCGTCGCACCACAACCTTCTGGAGTCAGAAGGGGAGACGCCATCGTCCTACGACGAGGGATCGCATTCATAATTGAGCATGAGATGCTGCTGCAGCAGAGGAAGCGCAACCTCCTCCTGCTTGACACAACGGCGTCTGTGTGCGTTTCTGAGTCCCTGAATCCAGAAGACGGGTTCCCTTCGTCGCACCACAACCTTCTGGAGAGAGAAGATCGAAAAGAAAGGAAGCAGAGGTCACATCGTCGTCGTACGACGACCGGCGCTGCATGCAGAACTCAGCATTATCCCATGTTTAACGGAATACTTTACCCGCGCCAGGTACTCCTCTGCGTATATCTCCCCAGTCCAGAATTTCCTTATGGTCAAATGTACGTGGCGTGCTCGCGAGTTTGACGGAAGTCCCATCTGAAAATTTGGTTAACACCAGGACTCAAGTCGATACCAAACGTAGTATTCACCGAGATGCTTCAGTAAATGTTGTCTTTTTGTTGTTCTGTTAACAAAATTGTTTTGAAGATCAGACGTACTTTTTGTGCGAGAGTATTTTCTGAGAAAGAAGCGCAAACCTATAACCCCGCGAAGCGGGCAAGTGCGAGACACGCCGTTAGGCGTGTCGTAGCACTTGTTCTTCAAAAACGATTATCGGCAGGAGAGTGGTCTGGTGAATAGGCTGGATGTGGCAGAATTTCGTATCCCAATTCGTTCAGTTTCTGGACAACAATTTTTGAAACGTGCGGAAGCGCGTTGTCAGGCAGTAAGATTGGGCCTCTTCGATTAGCCGAAGCCGACAGTTTTTCGGTCTGGTGCTTAACTTCAATTTCGGCACAGTACTTCTCTTCTGTGATAGTCTCTCTAGTCTTCAAGAACCTTTAATGGACTACACGAGCCATTGTCCACCATACGGTCACCATGGTCTTCTCTGGATGGAGGCTTGGTTTCGGCGTCTCCTTAAGGGTCTTATTATTATCCAGCCATTGTGCAGAGCGACGACGGTTGTCATAGAGGTTTCATTTTTCGTCGCGTGTCACGATTTTGTCCAAAGAAGGTTCTCTTAGATGGTGCAGCCTTAAAGAAACACAAGTGTCGTGGCGCTTCAGCATCTGCCCGGCGGACGGTTCGTGCGTGATCCATTCATCCAATTTCTTTACTTTTCCGATCTCATCTAAGTGACGACTGATGGTTCTGCCGTCAACGCCGAAATGCTGTGCCGGGGGCAGTCGTTCGGTACACCGTGCAGCCCGCCGCTCACTTCCCGCCTTGCCCGCGCCGCCCTATTTGAACAAGTTTGCTGCACGCGAAACCGTCGTTAATTGGCGTGACGTCGTCCAAAAACCTAACAGCTGATAGGAGACGATTGGGAAGCGCATCTCGGGGAACTCTGAAGTCATTTTCCAGTCGGTTCGGTTATGGAAGCAGTTGAGGAAAGGAGAACGTCGCTCTTCTCTCTAGATTCTTTCAAATTTCACAACAATTCTTTAAATTTTCGCCTCAACTACAGACTATGGGTGATTCCAGTCAGGAGTTCTACATTGAAGGCTTGTTCGTTATTATGTGCAAAACCGGCTCACCGTCCTCTCCTTCCAAGGATCAGACAATTCTCCTTGTGTTGAAGAACTTTCTAGTGGATGGTCGCGTTGTTGTCGTGACATATCTCGCTAAGATGTTGCTGCACTTGTCGGAAAATGCGGACGACGCCTTAGTACTGAGCCATGTGGCGGGACTTGAAGAAAGCCTTGGCGCTGCAGCTGAAAACTCTTTTCCTACAAAGGACCAGGACATCTTGTCCTGGGCGCGCCCCTCGCCCCGCCCTTTTCTGAGGGCTGTGTATCCAATGACCCTCCGCCACTTTTGTGGAATGGGCCACGCATTCTATTTCTACAGGATGTCACAGAGTAATTTCAATACGTATTTGGCCTACATCGGCTCATGCAGAACAGTCGGAGGAGGAGTCGGCTGCACCCAATACCATGTTCTTGGTTCGGATTGACCGCACTGGGGGTCGGTGAAATTGAAGATTCTGCGCTTTCAAGAACTATATACATACGATGCTGGAAACGGGAACATTCGTAGCCTCGAAAAATCGACCAAAAATTGAGGTAGCGAGATCGGCCATTTCATATGCAACGACCTGATAGAATGGAGAAGAGTAGTTTTGAAAATCGTAAATGCGAGTTTTCCCTGTATGTGGACGGCAATCATCGAGGCTACCTCGTTTAGCGTCGTCGTGTTGACTCTATACTATCATCAGAATGTCTCAACGAAACGGGACAAACATTGTTTATACAATGAATAAATTCGGCGGCATTCTCCTGGAATCGCACCTAATTCCTGAGGAGGTGCTCAAGAGCGAGTTTTTCGGCAGTGAACTGAGACAACTGATTCTGATGTGGAAACGCCGAAATGTTCAGGCCATCGAGTTCATCGTTAATCCCAAGGTGCGTTTTGTTATTTTTTCTATGTATTTGTTTTTAGCAGGTACAGGTGCTTAAGAGTAAGAACAAGCCAGATTCAACACAAAAAACATCGTTAAAACACTCAAAGGTGGATTATCCTACTACAAGCGGCACGAAACTTTAGCACCGGGGTAATCAAGGTCGCCGAACACGAATCTGGAGTCGATCAGTCGATATCGATCGATATTATCGATTTTTTGTAGATATGGTTCAAGCGCCACGAAACTTCAGCCCTGGGGGTAATTAAGGTCGCTGGACATGAATCCGAAGTTCGTTTTTGAACTGTCGATCGCCATCAATCGATATTGGGCAAATAAGCGTTTTTGTGGATGTCGTCCATTTTATCGCTTTTTTTTCTAACTTGCCCAAATCGACGTGGTTAAGGTGTTCTTCCTGAGGAAACCATGACATAGGTGGCAGCTACAATTGATGATGAGAAGTTATTGCCACGGCGAAGCCGTCAAGAAGCCGTCGGTGCGGCCGAGAGGCCGCACGGACGGCTGGTTACACTAAATACAATGCTCAGTGATAATATTGTTTTAAAAGATCGCATCAGAAGAAAAGCAAGAGTTGCGTTTATAAAAGGATGAAGTGGAAAGTCAAATGTCCTTGTAAGAGGTTTTTCGTTTCTCTGCGCCTTGAAAAAGATGCTGTAGTCGACGTGCCATAGGGTTTTCTTCTCCATGTTCAACTGACGTTTGCTGAATATCTTCAATGAAGTGTTACTCTTCACGTCCTCATAGTTCAGGTCCTCTAGATGTAGATTAAGTATGAAGTTGAATCTTGCATGCTTTCAGGACTCCCATATAATTTCGGAGCTTATCAAAAGTGGTTTTGAATTCTACCTAGTCGCCGGAAGTGATCTCGTTCTGAATCGCTGGATTGGCGAAGAACCTTCGCGATTTCCCACGTGAGTTCTTGCTTTTGCAAAACTCGAATCAGAACTCCTTGGGACATCATTATTCAGTTATCGATACATAGCCAACAACGTACAAAACAGAAGAAGACTAAAATTGTCCATTTCGATCATGTTCTGGTGAGCGCAGTGTGTCGGCGGTTGGAGCTCGAATATTTCTACATTATGAATCTGGGAAAATCACAGGCTTTCAGTTGTCACGGACAACGGCGAGAACGGCAGTCAAAGGAATCGCTGACCGTCCTTTGATCATCTTCAACACTGGTGAATTTTCTCATCCTAGGAATGCCTTGAGGGGCAGAATAAGTTGGGGTGGAGCGTTCTACTCCTCATCCCCTGGCCCGCAGGAGCCGTGTCACAGCCCCACTTTTCACGGCTCTCTTTAGCTGAGAGTAGAGGGCATTCGTTTCCTACTCGATCCCGCCCGCCGCCCACTTACCGCCCTGCTGGCGCCGCCCTACATTTGAACGACTTTGTGGCGCGCGAAAACCGCGCCGCAATTTGCGGGTTCGTTAATAGGCGTGACGGTGCCCAAAAACCGAACAGCTGATGGGAGATGGCCGGGCGTGTTGGTGTTTTCTCATGGGGAACTCCGAAGTCATTTTTAGTAGGCTCGGTTGGGAGATATGTACATGCCATAGAACCTTTTTTTTTGATGAGCTAAGTATTTTATACGGTCATTTAGGATTCTTCTTATTCATAAGGCTAACCAATAAGCAAGCACATTCTTCTTTGAAAGCCATGATATCAATCAATATGCCGAAAAAGTGCGAAGATATTGGTTTGGTGCGAAGCACGAAAACGTCTCTAGCAGACATGGTGGCGCAATGCACGGATCGCTTTCTCTGAGTCCAACTTTGAATCTCCAGTCTAGTTACGGTTTACGATTTACGATTTACGGCGGTTTTGTCGCAATTACGATCTACGAAATTTCGGAATTCATTTACGCACACCCCTGTACAATACACATGATTGTACTGTTTTGAAAGCTGGGTAAGGCCTTTGTCATACCATCGCTCACCCCGAGCGACGCCTAATGATATGCTCCCATATCGATCGGGCGGCGCGATGGAATCGATATGGGTGCATATCATTAGGCGTCGCTCGGGGTGAGCGATGGTATGACAAAGGCCTAAGACGAAGCAAAAAGAAGTGAGTGAAATGTCAGCGGACTGGGCGGTTAAGTGCAGATGCCATGGCATGACATTTTTAGCCTTTAACGTTCTCTTTGACGCTCGATCACAGGTTGGGAAGCCAAGTACAGGGCGGGGAAAAGGAGCTTTGCAGCATCCAAAGCACCAGTCTTTTGAATTGTACGATGGAGCGGATTGTAGAAACAGTAAAAAATCCAGTCTCCTGCAGCACCATGAGTCAACGATTTACGAAAAGTGTATTATCTACTTGTGCAAACGCCTTAGTCACTTATGTGCACACATTTTGGAGGGTTTTTTGACAAACAGTGGAATTCGGTTGGTGCTGAAAACCCGTACTATGATGACTGGCAATGCTGCAATGAAGAAGCGTAATGGAACAAAAGAAAAAGTAGTTTTAAACGTTTTCAACATTCTCTACCGTGGCATTAGAAAAAAGAGCAAAAATGTCCTGTTATGTTTGTTTTGGAAAGAGTGCCTTAAGACTATAATCTTTACCTGATATATGTACAGTGAAAATGCCTAGAAGTAGTAGCGCAGTTTGTGACTTCCTACTGTCGCCAGATTTTACACGGCCCTTCAAGAGGTTCTCTGTTGGTCAAGAAGAAATCTAGCCCACCGAAGTTCATTTTGAAACGCTAGTTTTGGCGTCCAGTTCTGCAACTTATTTAAGGTTATGAAAGATGCTGGTTTATCCGTAGGTTACGCAAAGCAAATCGCCAGAGTATGTTTTGTTCACCCGAAACTCCAAGCGAACGGCATTTACGCCATGAATCACGGCAATACTGCGGTACATCTAATGACCAATAGAGTGGAGGATCCTCGTATTCACACTCTTTATACTAAACTCTAAATCCTTGCTATAGCTACAAACTTGACATTTCAAACATTTGGAATATTTTCTAAGGGATTCTATGCTTCTATAATTCGATCATGGTGATTCAGTACCCCTCTTCCTATCACTACTTCTCCTGATCACAGTATCACACTTCTCGAACTCCTTGCTTCCAGCTTATATCGTGATCCTTAAAGCAAATTGCATCTCCTTCGCCAATGTGTGGGCGTTGCGAGCCCTTCAAAAGATGGAAAGGGAAAACGCCGACGTCAAAGCGTACAGAACGAGAGCGCTAAAATTTGCATGCATGCCTACTTCATGTACGATGTTTGAAAAATTGCGTTTCCCGTCTTCCGTTTTGAAAATATTTGAATTCCAACACACGAGAATGTGCTCGCTGATCACTCGAATGTTCAAGATTTTCCGGGATGTCACAATCTTTAGGCTTTCGAAAACTGTCATTCGAATGCGCAACATCAATTTGTATACCAGCTATGACTATGAGTTATAGCTATCACCGAATGAAATATCCAAACAGGTACTTCAATGATGTTCATTACAACTTGTTTTCTATTGGATGATTACGGAGTTCTCTACTTTTTCACTGTCTCTTTTCTTCGAATATAACCGAAAGCACGGAAGTCTCTGGTAAACCAAAGCAGCCGATTACTGGGAAATTGTCTGGAACCGCAACTGTGCTACTCCGTATGTTTTCTCATTGAATGGAAAGTCAGCCACGTCTTAAAGTGATCGCTTATCGTCGATTACAGCCACTGGACGTTTTCGACCACTTTTATACCCTAAGGGGTGGGGCTAAGCTCAGAATCTGAGAGGCGAGGGGCAAAGGATGCACGGGCACCTGACAGTACTCACTCTAAATCAATTATTTTAGTTCAACATATCAGGAGTGGAAAGATTCTAGAAAATCGTTGAACCTGGAATGGTATGTGCAAATGTAAACAATATTCGTCAGTAAGATTGGAAGGCAACCAACACTAAGAAAATTCATATTCTTTGTCTCTCGAGCGCTACTGTGAAGATCACCGGTATTGATCGCAGGCATGAAGCAAGCTGTGCGGTTGGGTCGCAACGTATATTTCGTTGTAGAAGTTATTCGGAGCGAACCACAAGTGAAAGACGCTTGGCAGAAAAACAAGCGGCTGAAGTGCTATAGCAAGGCGGTGTTTCTACAAAATGGTCGCACGTAGACTGTTGCGCTGATGTTACCTTTAATTTTTAAGGAGTTATGCAGCATGGTCAAAAAAGCATGCAATTTGGGGGAGGGTGGAGGCCTGGGGCGGAGTGGCGTTCCACCCCCCCCCCCGCCCTTTAAACAGAGGCGTGGCAAATGTCTGCGTCTCCACTATCTCGTAAGGCAGCTGCTGGACTCTCGAGCAAGCGCAGGGGGTTGGGGGTGGGCGGGCCACACGGTACACACGCCCCCTGCTGGAGCGTGCGATCCTCCTCCCATCCCCTTGCTCACCCATCCTAACCCCCTAGGCTTCACTAAGAGTCTACGGCTGCTTTACGGAACCTTTAACGCACAAAACAAAAGCTTCCGGACCGCAGAACAGCGGTGAACCTCCTGACGCCACGCTCCCTCCCCCCCCCCCCCCAGAAGGGGGCGGGTGTACCTCCTGTCGTTCTGCCGTGGGTCTCCGCTGGGGATGCGAAAGGTTCCATCCTACCCCAGGTTGCATACCAAAAATATCGAGGCCTACCAGGGTCCGCCCCCCCCCCCCCCCTCCCCATCGGTATTGCGCCTAAGAATGTGTTTGAGGGAACGGGGTTGCTAAGTGGTGAGATGATGCTATTGCCCTTTCGGACATAGGCACCAGTGCTGCCGAAATAACCCACTTCTGCTGCATTCGGACCTCCTGCTTTCCTTACACCCTATTTCATCCTTATTTTCATCGTTACGATACCAGTCCTCTCGCCCTTGTCAGGATTGAAGTTTTCTTTCATGACCATATTGAACTCCGCTACGACACAATATGGAAAGATTTGTGAAAATAGTCCGGCGACCTTTCCCGCGTGTCTGGCCTTGCGATTATCTCTGTTCACTTAACCGGCGCTGCAAACAGATTTTTTTCGGCGTGAATTGTTATAACTCTTAATTCTTGTGGTTTTTTTGCACTTGTAAAAACCTAGCCCGAGTCCGGCATCTTTCTAGAATATTTCGCTTCTCCTTCGGCCGCACAAGTACCTGAAGTAGGCATGCATGCAAATTTTAGCGCTCTCGTTCTGTACGCTTTGACGTCGGCGTTTCCCTTTCCATCTTTTGGAAGGGCTCGCAACGCCCACACATTGGCGAAGGAGATGCAATTTGCTTTAAGGATCACGATATAAGCTCGAAGCAAGGAGTTCGAGAAGTGTGATACTGTGATCAGGAGAAGTAGTGATAGGAAGAGGGGTACTGAATCACCATGATCGAATTATAGAAGTATAGAATCCCTTAGAAAATATTCCAAATGTTATGAAATGTCAAGTTTGTAGCTATAGCAAGGATGTAGAGTTTAGTATAAAGAGTGTGAATACGAGGATCCTCCACTCTATTGGTCATTAGATGTACCGCAGTATTGCCGTGATTCATGGCGTAAATGCCGTTCGCTTGGAGTTTCGGGTGAACAAAACATACTCTGGCGATTTGCTTTGCGTAACCTACGGATAAACCAGCATCTTTCATAACCTTAAATAAGTTGCAGAACTGGACGCCAAAACTAGCGCTTCAAAATGAACTTTGGTGGGCTAGATTTCTTCTTGACCAACAGAGAACCTCTTGAAAGGCCGTGTAAAATCTGGCGACAGTAGGAAGTCACAAACTGCGCTACTACTTCTAGGCATTTTCACTGTACATATATCTGGTAAAGATCATAGGTTTAAGGTACGCTTTCCGAAACAAACATACATGACATCTTTTTTCTAAAGCATGGTAGAGAACGTCGAAATCTTTTAAAACTACTTTCTCATTTGTTCCAATAGCCGTCTTCATTGCAGCATTGCCAGTCATCGTAGCACGGGTATTCAGCATCAACCAGATTCCACTGTCTGTCAAAAAAAAAACCCCCTCCAAAATGTGTGCACATAAGTGAATAAGGCGTTTGCACAAGTAGATAATACACTTTTCGTAAATCGTTGACTCATGGTGCTCCAGGAGACTGGATTCTTCACTGTTTCTATAATCCGCTTCAATTACAATTACAATTCAAAAGACTGGTGCTTTGGATGCTGCAAAGCTCCTTTTCCCGCCTGTACTTGGCTTCCCAATCTGTGATCGAGCAATCAAGGAGAACGTTAAAGTCTAAAAATGTCATGCCATGGCATCTGCACTTAACCGCCCAGTGCGCTGACATTTCACTCACTTCTCTTTGCTTCGGTCCTAGGCCTTTGTCATACCATCGCTCACCCCGAGCGACGCCTAATGGTATGCACCCATATCGATTCCATCGCGCCGCTTGATCGATATGGGAGCATATCATTAGGCGTCGCTCGGGGTGAGCGATGGTATGACAAAGGCCTTACCCAGCTTTCAAAACAGTACAATCATGTGTAATGTACAGGGGTGTGCGTAAATGAATTCCGAAATTTCGTAGATCGTAATTACGACAAAACCGCCGTAAATCGTAAATCGTAAACCGTAACTAGACTGGAGATTCAAAGTTGGTCTCAGAGAAAGCGATCCGTGCATTGCGCCACCAGGTCTGCTAGAGACGTTTTCGTGCTTCGCACCAAACCAATATCTTCGCACTTTCTCGTATTAATATTAATATTCATATTAATTGATATCATGGCTTACGATATCATGGCTTCTCCTTATCCAACATTGAAAGTGCCAGTTCACGAATCTCGGAAGGATAGAAGGTCCGATTTGCTTAGGCGGAATTCGAATCTGGAATTGACTAGAGATGCCGGAGAGAGGATGCCTCTCCCAACTGGCCACCTATCCGCAGATGGAATAAAAAATAAAAATACGACGGTCTTTGCTATAGCGCTTCACCCAAGGACAAAGAGACTTGCTGGTAGGACTACGTGGAGGCAGAACTCGATTTGAGGTGCACGGTATATTGGACAGGTTCCCCTCCGTACTAAACTAAATACACGCTTTGTAAGGGTTATGCTATGGTGCTGCTTCGTATGTATTAGGTTGTCCCATAAGTCCCCGCCGTTTTTTCAACGATTCATTGCGAATTTCGCCGGCAGTCTCTTGCATAGCGCTGCATAGCTTTCGAATGAAAATGATTTGCTCTATCAGAGCTTGTATTGCATTTTTTCATCCTGAATTTTGTAAATTTTTAGGTTGTTAAAATGAAAAGTGAAAAAGTTAAGTGGCCATCTGCGCAGTCGTTCTCTCCGATTAGGTTTGGAATTTTTTGCGCAGTTTTTCACAGCATGTGGAAGGCAATATTCTGTCCTACGAGAATACATAGTTGAGGGAAGGAGGACGTCGCTCTTCTCTCTGGATTCTTCAAATTTCCTTCATAGCAAGGGGCTATGGGCGATTCTGATCAGGAAACGGTGGACATTGAAGGCCTATCTGAAATTATGCGCAAAACCTGCTCAACGTCCTCTCATTCTAAAGGATCAAACAATTCTCCTTATACTGAAGAAATTTCTAGTGGATGACTGTGTTGTTGTCATAACATATCTCGTAAAGATGTAGCTGTACTTCTTGGAAAACGCGGACAACGCCTTAGTACTGAGCAATGTGACGGGACTTGAAAGCCTTGGCGCTGCACTTGAAAAGTTTTTTTTCCCCAGCTATGGTACACAACATTCTGATTGTTACCTCAAGAAAAAACGAAATCAGCTCTGGATAGAGCTGTCAGGTCAAGGAAAGTGATTAGCAACGCAATGCCTCCTTGTGATGGCGGGGACACGGGAAACTCGTTCACGATGAACGCTTGGCGCGCCCCTTGCTCCGCCTCTTTATGAGGCCGGTGTAAGGAACGCCTCTCCGCCGAGAGTTAACGTGCAGTAGATGGACAGACGCTTGTCTCAGTCGTTTCTCTCGAACTGCGTCCGTCAGTTCCTGAAGCTGATTGGCGCAAATGTTACCGACAAAGGTGTGTTCTTGCGGGAACAGCTCGTAATACATTATCCGCAAATGCCAGAAGCAGCAAAGAAGGCCATTCTCGGTGTGAAGACCCATTTTGGCTTGCGCTGACGGATCTTCCACTCAAGGGAGCCATATGACATGGGTCTTACTTGAACCTAATCACCTTCTGCCGATAGAGTCGCCCGCTGATGCGCATGTTTGCGGAGGACACCCTGGAGTCCCTTGGGCGCTCAATGACAAAAACGAGCTCCGATGACGACACCGGCTTGGGTGATGTGCAAGTTTGGGGGTACTGTAGCCGGCGCGGTCACATTCGGCAACAAGTGGTTTGTTCTAATGGCTATCCACGGCATTAGAATCGTAGAGGACCTAACTCTCTTCTACAGTAACAGACTCGATAGGCCTTCCGGAAACTTCTTTCGGTGCCGCCGGAGGAGAAACTGACGAAAGGATACCCGATAGTCCGTGACTCCTCCCTTGAAGTGAGCGAATCGGCGCTTCACGAGTGCTGATGGAAGTGGTGTTCCGTATGCGCTGTTGACGTTTCGAACGGTTGCCATCGTGCCTGTGCCTCGATGCCATTCATAGGAGACGATGACTCGAAGGTGCTCTAGTGGAATTAACGTCCTGATTGAAGTTGTGGAGGGAAACTTGACTACTATATGTTGCTATCGCGGAGAAGCATCGAGAATGATCTACAATTGCCACAGAGTAGATCATGGCTACCGATGGAGAATAGAAAGTTCTCGAACCTTCACAAAGCGGTTGAAGACTTTCTGATCAGGCTAAGAATATTATTAGGCTGATCAGAAAGTATTATATTAGCTATTTTATAATTTCTACGCTATTTTTATGGTGCTAATATTAGCTAATATCGTTCTTACGATAATAATCCGCTGAACGGTGGGTCATATTATCGATCGGCGATGAGTCATGAAATAAGGAGGAATCAGGGGGCGCAAAAATAGCGGAAAATACTCAGGCGTCTTCTACGTGCTTGCGGAATCAGAAGACACGTCGTCGAACACATCGCTCAACGTGCCTGGGGATTCAGAAGACGTGATGAAGACGGCCTCCAACGTCCGTGGGGATTCAAACGATCAACAACGGGAGGCCTTCATAGTAGGGGAGGCAGTCAATATCGATCGATGTTATCGATTCTTATTAGATTTAACCAATCAGGCTGAGAGTCAAGTGACTATGATCGTCGACAGAAGACCTTCACAACAGAGAGGGAAGGCATTCAATATCGATCGAAGTTATCGATTTTCTCTCAGATTCGGCCTATTGTGGTGGGGGGGGCATGTGTTATGGCCGACGGAGTGCTTCACATCAGGTGAGAAATTTTAACGGGGAGGCCAACATCGATTAATACTGATGTGATAATAATGGTACTGCAACATCGCGCGAAGCGCGCAAGTGCAAGGCACGCCGATAGGCTTGACGGAGTACGGGTATATTATATCATATACATATATATTTATATATTCTATATTATACATATATTTATATAATGTATCTCTTATATTGGTCCAATATTAGCTGTTGGAGGATTCTCAGCGTGTTGGCAGAAATGCGAGCTTCTACTGCCTTATCTCTAGGAAGCCTTCTACCTTCTACACTGTTTGCGGATTGGTGGTCGATCCCGATGGTCGAATTTTGATGGTGCGGGAGCAGCGCCGGTACAGTTTTTGTTCTATTTTTGTAAACTAAACGACATTTGTTAGATCTCCATTGCACGAAATTTGTCGGCCAATGTATCCTAAAGAAATGGCTAATTTTAGAAGCAAGAACGCTAGAAAACTCGTCGATGTTGGTGTGTTACGAAACAGATTCAAAAATTGCCCTGCGCCGAAAAAGAACCCTTTTCGTTTCAACGGTTCAACAGGCAGAACAAAACTACTTTGAGATTTATTGCGTCACGTGACGGTAGGATGATATGGGAACGGGATCTGTTTACCTTTACCTGGCGTATGTTTCTTCAGTACTTCAGCCAGCCTGCGGCTAGGTTTAGGGGCACAAAGCAAGGACGAGCTTCGCACAAGTTGTCCGTGTTCATTCTAGGTAGTTAGAATGCTCCCATGGATCCTCCTCGCTCGAGGGACCCAAAAGGCATAGTCCGTATAGGGAGTTCATAAAGAAGTCCAACCAACGCGTTGGTGGGCTTCAGGTGGGGTTCTTTTAACACCCCTCATAATCAATAATGGCTCTTGTCCAGCAGGTGTCCGCGAAACACATTACGTGGACGGCCCACCTAATTTTCTACGACTTGGCCAATGCGACAACGTCTCTAATCTTCGAATCTCTGAACTCCGGAGACCCTTTCACATCGTCCTCGAAGGACATTGAGTCGTGGGTACACTGCACAGCTCTCGAAGTACTCTGATGTATGTACTCTGTAGGAACACCCTACATGACCAAGGTTATGACGACCGTTTCAGTTTCGACGAAGTTGAACACCTTCTTCAGGTGGATGAATGTAGCGCACAGCGGAAGGTTGTATTCTCGCAAAGCTTTGATCAGTTTCGTAGTGGTCAGTATCTTGTCGTGCTGAATCCTCTCTGAAATCCTGCTTGCTCGCATGGCTGCCCTTCGCCCAGCGTTCTGCTGATACTATTCAGGATGACTCGAGTGAACAGCTTGTATACTACGGACAGCAGGCAGATCGGGCGGTTGTTGCCAATGTCGTGCACGTCTCCCTTCTTGTACAGCAAGACGGTCTTGCTGGTCTTCCACTGAGATGGAACCTTGCACTTCGACAGGTAGCGCGAGAAGAGCCGCGACAGGGTGTTGATGAGCGCTGGCGGGAGGTCCTTCAGGTGTTCGGGTCTGATCCTGTCAGGGCCGGGTGCTGTACGTTTCTTCACCGACGAGATGACGTGTCGAATCTCGAAAGAGAGAACAGAGGGGACGACGCATCCATCCTGCGGAAGATGGCATGGGGGCAGGTGGACGTGGCTATCGAAGAGATCGGAGTAGAAGTCGCGGACGGTTACATTGATCTTGAATTCAATCTCAGATGAAGCCTTTTCCATCTTGGCAAAACGGACACCAACTATAAACGCTGCTGCCTCTACTACGCACTAGCTGAAACAAATCAAAATGAAATTATCTCAAAGCGTGAGCCCAACGCCGTTGCTATATTCAGGCAGTGACTGGACTGCATCCCATTTCTGAACCTCCAGCTATAGATATCACCAGTTTGGAAGGCAGAACCACCCCGTTCTCGCTAATGCAATTAACGGAAAACACGTGCATCAAATTCGGTTCAAGAAATTTAACAAAAAAATTCGATAAATCCTGTAAATCTATAGGTCGTTAAACGCTGGATCCACCACTGCTGAGGATGATGTGACTTCTTTCGCCAAGACATATCTACAGATTTTCTTGTACAACTTGCATCTATAATTTGCCTATAACTAACTAGTTTGAGTTCTACTGAACTGACCTTTCAGAAGAAAGTACTGGAAATTTCCGGGTGGCAGTCCCATTGAAGATGAGAGCCTGGACGAGACAGCTGCGAGAAGGGTACTGCAAAAAACGGGTGTTGTTGCAGAAACAAAAGCGATTATTGGAGTCAAGTGAGTTATAGATTTTGGCTGGAACAAGTGTGATACGAGGTTTGTTTAGGTTCATGTCGCGAAGATGGGCAGCATAGGAAGGCGGTGGTGCGCTACCCAATCATAGCCATGCAGAACGCCAGCCGAACAGACGCCAGCCAATCAGGGTATCGATCGTACAAGCCCTCAATGGATGGAAGGCCAGTTTGATACGACCTGATTCGATGGTGCGCTCCCACCTCCCAACGCTGCCCATCTTTGCGACATGTACCTTTAATCGCGGTGTTCAGTTATTTGTCTGATTTATTACACGAGCTTTATTACACTTGCATGGTATAGGCTAGGTGAACTGTATTGTTTTCACCAAGCACAATTACGAGCTATTTTTGCTAGCATCAGAATGAATTAACCTTTGTTTCGCCATGGACGTCACACGCCTTCTGAGTGAGAAACATCGGGAGAATCAGATTCTAGCAAACCGTACCTTTCTTGATTTGTAGAACGCCTTCGACCCCGCTATTCTGCCCAAAGAGTGTAGTCTAAGCTGCGTAAGGTACTTCGGTGGGAATTCTCTTATCTTCATCGAGGTTCTCGAAGGTTCCGCGCTTTCTTCGCTTTCATGCAATCTTCAGAAGCTGTTCCGTTCAACTTCGCTCAATGCCTAAGCCTTTATGCCTTTACGAGAATCTACCTTTTACTACCCGAAATGTCGTATACCGTAAATCTTGAAAAATTGCCAGAAATCGCCTCAGTTTGTAATTGCACCCAGCCGTGCTCCACACATCCGTAGAAGGGATAGTGGTCATAGTCCGTCCATATCGTAGATAGGCCATGCCCTCTTCTTTGAAGTTCTTTCGTAGCATATACCGTGTGCTGTGCTATGTTATATTTTTTATTACCCGATAAAATAATCTGTGAACCTTATGTCCTATGGTGATCCTCCAGTACCGAATCGTGTCCGATTGGCAATGAGAGATGATTGTAGGGAATCCGGGGCCACTGCTGACCAAACGTTGTCGTTTTGGCGTATACGCTTGTTCCACAGTAGACAGATGCTGTGACTGTAGTCTCACTATCCAGCAACTCCCAGTTATGCACGCCTTCTGAGTCCAACAGATGGGCGTCCGGAACGAGGTCAAACTTCTAGAGATATCTCCAGCCTTGAAGCGCTGATGTTGAAGGCTGCAGTCCTTGCGGAATGGCCTTGCAGAAATTTATAGTAGACGATAGGTCGTAGGATGCTGCTGCTTGTCGTTCACATTGTTGCTGTATTCGTACTCGACGAGGCCTTACGTAGTATGCTTGATGAAGCTTCGAGAATGTACTGTGACGTCACCACACAAAATCAATACTGTAAGAGATTTAACAAATTTAACAGGCAGTAGCGTAAAGTGTTGCAAGACTTTTCGATCAATCTAATACGTTTTCAAGTGTGATTTCTTGTGGGGAACGGTCAGGAGGTACACCCGCCCTCTGCTGGGGTGCGTGCGATCTTCCTCTTATCTCCCTTGCTCACCCACCCCAATCCCCTAGGTTTCACCAACAGTCTAACGGCTGCCTTACAAAACCTTTGACACACAAAACAAAAGTTTGCGGTCCACAGAACAGCGGTGTACCTCTTGACGCCACGCCCCCCAGCAGGGGGCGGGTGTACCTCCTGTCGCGCTGCCATTTCTTGTTGATACATGTTCCATGAGTTGTCACCCGACTTGCTTAAATAGTCATAATAAATAAATAAATAAATAAATAAATAAATAAATAAATAAATAAATAAATAAATAAATAAATAAATGCTTATTGTTACCTGTCAGAAGCTGCTCTAGTATTAGTAGATTCGCATTTCTAGGATTTGAGATTCGGTTTCTTTTTGGCAATTCGACGCGTCAATCACCTTCATGGCCAAGATCAACGACCACCTAATTGCTTTGGCACCTATCTGCTCTGTTGAGGTGCACTGAGCTGGTGATCAGTTTCATACTGACGCTTTTCTTGAAGATGAAGTTTCAAAATAGTGTGACGTTTGTTTGACGTTGTGAAAGCGCGTTTAGATTAAGAAATACAGGCACAAGAAAAATATAAAAAGACAAAGGACGGCGTTACACAATCCCCTTTGGGATGCGCCACGCATTCTACTCCTACTGGATGTCCTGGAGGTGATTTGAATATGGATTTGGCCATACAATGATTTGCGGTGGCTAGTCGATGAACATGTTAGCGCTTTATCCTTCCCCGACAGGTCTGGTGCATTCACTGACTCCGGAGGGATGGAAAGCTTTTGTGGCCTGCGAGGGAAGTCCGAACCAGCAAGCTGGTATCGGGTGCACGCGACAGCCGGCACCTCCTCCGACTGCGCTACACGCGCCCAAGAAGAATATCACTCATACAAAATATGCAGTGAACTCAGTTTTCGTTTTCGCTCCAGAATATACCAAACCTCTAACTCCGCTACTTTGTCGACTCTGGGGACGGGGCTGGTTTGGTGCGTGCGGATATTCAGTCTTCAACTAAACATCAAGAAGATCGGGCTCCTAACTGGCATAAACGGATCTGGCTCCACTAGAGTTAACGAGAACAAGTTTGCAGTCACCGCGTTTTATACGCTTCAGCCCTAGTTTACATTTGAGCCGCTGTGCAGCGTGGCACCATGGTCGGAATAGATATCGATCGGGCGACGCGAAAAATCGATGTCTGTGGCGATCGTGCTGCCACGCCGCGTGGCGGCGCAAGTATAAACTAGGGCTCAGGGATCAGCAGCAGTGACCGAAGGCTTTTCCTTACTCCAAGCGAACAGTCATTGCTCATTCGGATGCTTCGAATTTGTTTTGCCTTATTAAATAAGCGACTGCTTTTACAAAGGCCAAAAAATTGCTTTCTTTTTGCCCTTAGAATCGCATTTTATTTAAAATCATATGAATTTAATAGCGAAACGATATTCGTTGTGTAATACGCACATTTTCAGTCACCAAAACAGAGTGGAATACGGCTCCGTTTCCGGTCTGTTTTTCGTGTGCCTAATGAAATATCGTGAACGTGACCGAAGCATTATCAGATCTGGTGAGATAATCGACATCAGGTGGTTCACAAGGTGACGTTACCAACCTCTTTTTTGTAATTTTTTATATAGGATAAAGAATGAAGGACGGCGCTGCTCAATCCTTTTTGGTATGCGCCACGCATTCTACTTCTACGCGATGTCGGGGAAGTAGTCTGAATGCGTGCTTGGCCAAACCACGACTTTCGGTGGCCAGCCGATGAGCATAGCAGCGCTTTATCCTTCTCAGACAAGTCTGGAACCAATTCACCGACCCAGGAGGGACGGATGGCTTGGTTGGCCCGGGCGGGAAATCCGAACCATGAACCTGATATCGGGTGCACGCGACAGCCAACATCTTTCCCGACTACGCTACACGCGCCCAACCAGCAGAATATTGTGTTAGTCGGCATGGTGACCATTCACTATATTATGCCCTTTTATTAACCAAACCTTTGGTCTTCCTAGTTGAATATCTCGTAGCATTCTCCAATCTACGATACTTTTGTCTTCAAAATATGGATCACACGGGTCTTTGCATTTTCTCAGATCATTGAATTGCCGTCAAAAACACTGAAAGAGAAGTACCTACCGCTTTTGTCTAAAGTTTTCCCTCATCACTTGTTAATGTGAAATCTTGAGTTGTTCAGGAATTTTTTTTTCTCTTCATAATCACTATGTTATCTACGCCGTGTCCATGTCTGTTGAAGAAGGGAAGATCACATACTATTTGATCTGTGACTACCAAACTAACCAATCAGGTGGCCCTATGTAATAGAACCTATGGGCCCTATCTAAGGTTGACGTTTTCACACTAGGTGTTCAATGTTCGTCTGCCTAATTAACTCAAACTATTCCCGCTGTCCGATCTTCTTCAATGATTATTAACTCTTTGTTATTTTTTCACAATTTAGGGCAAGTAAAGGATAAGGATAAAGGACGGCGTTACTCAATCCCTTCAGGGATGCGCCAGCGCATTCTACTTCTACGGGATGTCGTGGAGGCGAGTTGAATGCGTATTTGGCCATACAATGACTTGCGGTGGCCAGCCGATGAACAAGTCAGCGCTTTATCCTTCCCAGACAAGTCTGGTACCAATTCACCGACCCCGGAGGGATGGAAGGCTTGGTTGGCCTGGGCGGGAAATCCGAACCAGGAACCTGGTATCGGGTGCACGCGACAGTCGCGCCTCCTCCGACTGTGCTACACGCGCTTTTAGGTCATGTATAAATAAATAACTAGGTGGGTAACGTTATTACTTGAAACATGGCATTTCCTGGATTGTAAACAAACTCCGAAAGACAGAGGATGAGCTGGCAGAAGCGAAATGACGAAGCTGAGCAGAAGCCGAGATCAGGGACTCGAATTCGTGGCGGGACCACCAGTCAGTTTCAGCGACGGGCACCCATGAGATTGCTATGAGAGGCGTTGTGTCGTAACTCTTGGATTTGCAGAAAGTTTCGGTTCAAGTTCTGGAATTTGCCCTCTTGAAAAGTGACCTTCCTATCAAGTGCTGCCTCCGCGATCTGGTGGGAAAGTGACACATTCGACTTTCGCTGAAATTACAGCCACATTAAAGGAGGACCATTTCCCGATGGGTTTGTCCTGTTCTCTTCACCTTTCTAATGGTTTCAGTCGACTGCGTGAAGTGATGATTTTTTAGCCTTGAAAACTATTGAAAAATTATTTTTGATAAAAATTCTATGCAGGACATGTCCACGGCTGTATCTTTGTGAATGGATGACCCGCCTATTCCACATTGCCGTGTCTTACTCGGTGGATTTTTTGTCCAGTTTTGTTTACCACTTCTCTTTCTAGCATCACCCTTGACCCACTTGATCGGTTTTGCGAAAGGAAACGTCCTAAGAGCCATTAGGAGAAAAAGGGTGGGCGATTGTCCTTAAGGGCGTCCATGTTCCCTCTTAGCGCTTCAAGGCTTGAATCTGGATACCGGAAGGAACATCTTAGCATCCAATGGAGACGGATGCGCTTTTTTCGACGGAAGAATCGAGCTCAAAGACACGAGACACAGGAAACTCGGGGGAGATGCGAATCACTGAAGACTCCTGCTCAGGACAGACGACGTGGTCCGAAGCAAGTTCGTCGTATCCTCATTCAGAAGGACACTTTCTTCTAAAAATTCATCGACAGTACAGTAATTCCTTTACATTAGTTGACGAGAAAACTCGTTCAAAATTATTACACCCAGTTAGTCTAAATACATGCATGGGGCTTCACAAAGACTAGGGTTGGTAATTTTATGACATCAAAGAGGCATAAGAAGGTTGGAGCTGAACAAATTACCCCACAGTAACTTTTTGACATTACTGTTATTTTTATTCCCACCTAGTGGAAGACAAATTCGCGGCGCAATACATACGTGTTAGGGGTGCTCTGCTGTGACGACGTTAAACAAGAAAACGGTAGCATTTTTCTAATTTGATGGTAAAATTGATGTATGAAGGTGTGTGTGTGGGGTGTGTGTGGTGTGTGTGTGTGGTGTGTGTGTGTGTGTGTGTGTGGTGTGTGTGTGGTGTGTGTGCTGTGTGTGTCTTGTTTCCGTCCGTCACAAGTGGAGTGAGGGAAGGCCGTATTGAGGATACTCGACGATTGATGGCGATCAACAGCGGCCCCAAATTTCAGCCCTGGGGTAATCGAGGTCGATGAACACGAATCTGAAGTTCGTTTTGAAGTATCGACCGACATCACTCGATATTGATCAAATTATCGATTTTCTGTGGATGTCACTCAAGAGGCTCGACACTTTAGCCCTGAGGGTAGTCGAAGCTGCTGAACACGAATCTGAAGTTCCTTTTTGAAGTATCGAGCGCCATCAATCGATATAAATCAAATTATCGATTTTCTGTAAATGGCGTTCGAACGGTTCAAAACTTCAGCCCTGGGGAAATAGAGGTCGCTGAACACGAATCTGAAGTTCGTTTTTGAAGTATCGATCGCCATCAATCGATATAAATCAAATTATCGATTTTCTGTAAATGACGTTCAAACGGTTCGAAACTTCATCCCTGGGGAAATAGAGGTCGCTGAACACGAATCTGAAGTTCGTTATGAAGTATCGATCGCCATCAATCGATATTGGTCAATTTATTGATTTTGTAGATGACGTTCATTTTTCGATTTTCTTCTAGCTTGCCCCAATCGACCTAGTTAAGATACTCTTCCTGAGGAAACCATGACAAAGGTGGCAGTATATGGTAATATGTATGATATGAATTCCTAAGTCTTGCACTCCTTTAGATGTCGAGCACATTTCCAGAGAAGAGCTGCGTACGTTGGACGGTCAGGAGTTCTTCGCTCCTCATCTGCACGTTTTCATTGACTATGAGAAGTGGATCAGAGCCGGGATCGTTTCAAAAACCGGTGATGTCGACGTGAACATGTTCTCCTATCTCTTCCGTCGTTAATGGACCTCCCCGGTGATGCTTCTTGTTCTGAAGTCGAACTTTACCGCAGTATCGAAGCTAGACTGAAACCACTTGCCCACATCACTGGTCCTCTGGTGCTGAATGTACCTATTAACATGTATCCACCCATTTAGTCAGATGTAACGTCAATGACGGATTTGCTCATCGGGTTGGTATCTTCGTACTGAACCAGTGAGGAATAACGGCGAGTTTAGACGTGGTCAATCAATTACTTACATGGTTCCTCATTGCTTCCTATTGTTTAGCCTTTTCATCTGCACTTTCTTTGACTGCGTTTTTTCTTTGCGATAAAGATGCTGAAGACGTGTACACGAAGGTTTCTTGGTCAGATACAGTTCTTGTTAGAGAGCGGAACAAGCGGTCTGTCGGAGCTGGAGAAGCTATCACAACGGCTGGCTTCTCCCAAGGGTTCTAAATTGTAGCTGCTCATTGTCACTCCGAAAAACGTCGTGGACCAAATTTCAAAGCACGACAACCGCTTCATCCGGACATCCTACGACCAATATTCCATTCTCCTTTGCTCGTTGTCCTAGTCACTATGATGTGAAAAACCAGCATCTCAAAGGAGTCTGACTGAAGTTCTGGAGGAACCGGAGAAACGATCAGTGGTGTTGTGGTTGCCCAATTGGCCTTAGCGATGTTTAGAGGAATGAAATTTCGAATGTCTGACTCACTTCGAATGCTCTCAACTTTTGAAAATTTGAATACATTCGAAAAGTGTCAATTTTCTGAATATTTCGAAATCATTCAAAACATGCGATCTTTTCTTTCGAACTCGAGTAAAATTTGTTCGCATACCTATTATAATGGGTTACTCGAGCGCAACTACACACTCACGTTTGTTCACTTCATGCCTGGCTTTCTTCAGATCTCCGACCTATCGGCCGCCAAACGTCTGGTTGGAGGCTTCGCCCCCTAAACCCGGAGAATAGAACACCCCGACCGTCTTCCCCGTCTAGGCCTTCTCTCATTCATTAGAAAAAAAACTGGTTTCACTATTTAGTAATAGTATAGCGGGATACGGTAGGACAGAATCTTCAAAGCTGCTCCTATGGGACCTACCCACCCTCTATCCTCTACGCGATTCATTCTCTGAAGTACTCGTTCTATACATGGCGAGAACAGATAGAGTGCCTTGAACCGATGTGCTTATTCTGCTGAAACACAAATGAAATCAATGGCCGCTCGATACGGTTCACAGTTCGGCGGGAATAACATTACTCCGATTCCTTTACTCACGACGTCTACGACACGTCTTTTGCACCACGACACACGTGGCAGGAGGTCTGTAGCACGTCTTCTGACCCCACGTTGGACGACATTGAGAGAAAATACTGGCCCTCTTATTGGTCCCTCTCAGTGATTCCCTTCACTAGTCCCCTTTAGTGGTCCCGCTTTAATGGTTCTATTACTGGACCCTTTACTGAACCCCCTTAACTGGTGTTCCCTTTATTGGCTCACTCACTGGGCCCCCCTGACTGGTCCTTCACTGGTAACCCATTCATTGGTTCTCTTCACTGGACCCCATCCCCCTTCACCAGTCCCCATTGCTGGATCCATCCTCACCGGTCCCCCTTCACTTGATCCTCCCCCCCCCCCTTCACCGGTCTTCATTGCTGGTCCCACCTTTTCTGGTAACACGTCGTGTGAATCCGAAACCCCTGGCCCGACATCGATGACACCTCTTCTGGACCCGGACGCCTGTAGAACAACGTCGGTGACATGTGTTTTCAACCCGGACGTGCTTTGCACGACATCGTTGACACGTCGTGTGAATCCGGACAGGCCTTTCGCGACATCGGTGACATGTCTTCTGAACCCAGACGCCTGTTGAACGACGTAGGTGACACCTCTTCTGAACTCGGACACTTGCTTTCACGACGTCGATGACTCATGTTTGGAACTCGACGCCCTTTGCGTGACATCGGCGACACGTCTTCTGTCCCCTCTCAACACGACGTAGGTGGCACCTCGCCTGAACCCGGATGGCTGCTACTCGACGTTTACAAAAGGCCAGATGGACAGACGGACGGACAGACGGATGGACAGACGGAAGGAGCGACACAACCGCTTACTCTTTTATATATAGTAGGACAAGGAAAGGGTCTGGAGCGTATGTCTGAACGGGGGGAGTGAGTAATATAGGGAGAATCCTCACCCCTCAAATAGTATAAAAGTGTGTATTTTTTGCCAATTCGTTAAATTCAAGGAGTAGGGGGACCTTGAGGTTATGTACAATCGAATGCGGCGTATCGTACATAGGTTTGTGGGTCTCGCACACCCGCGATGCCTCTGCAGGCAAGCGGCTCGGAGTGCAGTGGATACTGATGTTGTTTCACGCGAGGGGGGTCGGGGGTTCGATTTTTCTGCGCTGCTGCTTTTTTTGCATTTCAACTGGTTGATAGATTTGAAGGGTTCTAACGTCAATACCATCTCCAGAGTTTTTTGCCTAATTTTCCAGCTCTATGTTGTGGTATTCAGCATGATGTATAAATGTTCAACACAACAGTAATGCACAGGCACAAAGCGCATAAAGCAGCACTGATCACGGACAGCATACAGGCTCCTCACAGTTTTCCCCTACATGGACCAATGACTACGGGAAGAACCATCCTGCTCGGATTTTCAACAGAGACCAGGGTGCGACGTCGGTGGTGGTTAAAATGTGAAACCAAGTCCGAGGATTCCGCAAATTGACCTAAATGGCCATCGATACTTTCTTTCCCTCATTTCTGCCTGTCACCTGGAAATCAGATATCTGCTGAAGGTTTTCTAAAACCTAAAACCAGCAACGTCGCCGATGCTCGAGTGGTGATCCTTGTTCATTTGTTCACGCTGAAGTGGGGCCCATCTTTTGACAAGAAGCGAGGTGGAAATCAATCTAGCCGAACACGACCACGCACGTCACAAAGTGTTTCTATTTTATGCACTTTGCACATGTGTATCACTGGTGTTGAACATTTGTACATCATCACGTTGTGTACCACAGCATGCAGCTAAAAAATTAATCAAAAAACCGCTAAAAATGGTACAGACGTCAGAGTCCTTCAAATCTCAACCAAACAGATGAAATGCAAAGTTAGAACAGCGCAGGAGAATCGATCTTCCGACCTCCCCATCATGAAGCAACGTCACTATCCACTGCGCTTCAAGCCGCTTAACCGCGTGCTTTCAAGAGACCCCAGCGCTCGCAATTCCGTAGTAACTTCCAGGTCCGCCTACTCCTTGGGTTTAACGACTTGGCAAAAAATATACAAATTTATGTACTAAAAATAATTGAGTGGTGGGAATTCTTCCTGCATGACTCGCTCTCCTCGTTCAGACCTACGCTTCAGACCCTTCCCTTGTAAGAGTTGCAATCGAAAGCTTGTTCCGAGGTTAACGTCGTTTTTAGACGTCATAGCGATTTATGGCCTGAATACTGGGAAAGATAGAATTAGACGAAATTCAATGAGATTAAAGGATAAAGGACGGCGTTATTCAATCCCCTTTGGATGTGCCACGCATGCTACTTCAACGGGATGTCGTGGAGGCGAGTTGAATGCGTATTTGGCCATACAATGACTTGCGGTGGCTAGCCGATGAACACGTCAGCGCTTTATCCTTCCCAGACAAGTCTGGTACCAATTCACCAACCCAGGAGGGATGGAAGGCTTGGTTGGCCTGGGCGGGAAATCCGAACCAGGAACCTGGCATCGGGTGCATGCGACAGCCGGCGCCTCCTCCGACTGCGCTCCCCGCGCCCAATGAGATTAATGAGACGAAATGGGAAGTTGGCTCAGGAGACAAGAAAATACCCAGGGGTAAGGCAATTCCCGAGCACATGTTTAGAGAATTGACTGCCACCAAGCCTATCCTAACGTAAGGTTTTTTCGCCGGTCTCACTCTTTTGTCTACAGTTAGTTTTTTTATGAGTTTTCTATGTTTTATCAACTTCAGTTCTATTGGTAGACTTCACCTGTCCTTATTACAAGTAGATAGTAAAGTGCTAGATGAATTGTATTAAACAAGTGCTCCGACACGCCTAACAGCGTGTCTCGCACTTGCGTGCTTCGCGCGACTTTGCACCATCACTGACCTAAAGAAGGTAGCTTTTGTCCAACTTAAAATTCGCTAACATCTAGGACCTGCTGCGTACTTCATCGGCATCAAGCCGTTCACCACTTCGGTACCTTTCATCATAGACATTTTCTCCACACCGTCCAGTAACATCATTGGTTTGTGCTGCGCAGTACTTCGGCCCCTCCACTGTGTACACGTCTTCCGAATCCGGGCGCCAGCTTCCCCTCACTCGTTTCTTCTTTCTATATCTAATTGCTGGTCCGCCTTTCCTGGTCTTCCCCCCCCCCCCCCCACCTTCCTGGTCCCAACCCCTGGCCCACTTCCTTGTTTTCACTATTGACCCCCTACTGGTCTCTTCTTGCTGGCTTCCCCGCCCTGGTCCCTCCTTCAGTTGTTCCTTTCCTTCCTGGACGCTCACTTGGTTCACTCTAAAGGGCCCTTACTTCCCTTCTCCACCACCCCTTAGTGGTCCTACCATGCTCAAGGCAGACGTCAGTGACACGTATTCAGAATCAAACGCTTAGAAACGCGCGCAGACGCCGCTGAGTCAAGCAGGAGAGGGCAGCTTCCTCTGCTGCAACATCCCTGTTAAACGGCAAACGTTGCCCGTGAGAGGTACGCAAAGGCGTATCTCGCGTGGGTAAAATTTTCCGTTCAACGTGGGATAATACTGAATTCTGGATGCGGCCGCTCGTCGTACGACGACGGTGTCACCTCTTCTGACTCCAGATGCTTGTTGCGCGACGAAGGGGACCCGTATTCTGGATTCAGACGCTCAGAAGCGCGCGCAGATATCGCTGCGTCAAGCAGGAGGAGGTTGTGCTTCCTCTGCTGCAGCAGTAAAGTTCTCCGTTCAACATGGGATAATGCTGAGTTCTGAATGCGGCCGGTCGTCGTGCGACGACGATGTGGCCTTTGCTTCCTTTATTTTCGCTTCTTCTGACTCCAGACGGTTGTTGTGCAACGAAAGGGACCCGTCTTCTGAATTCAGGATTCGCTCAGAAACGCGCGCAGACGCCGTTGTGTCAAGCAGGAGAAGGCTTCGCTTCCTCTGCTGCAGCAGCATCTCATGCTCAATTCTGAATGCGATGCCTCGTCGTTGGACGACGGTGTCTCCTCTTCTGACTCCAGAAGGTTGTGGTGCGATAAAGGGAACCCGTCTTCTGGATTCAGGCACTCAGAAACGCCGTTTTGTCAAGCAGGAGGAGGCTACGCGTCCTCTGCTGTAACAACATCCCATGTTGAACGGAAAACATTGCCCGCGCGAGATACGCAGAGGCGTACCTGGCGCGGGTAAAGTTCTCCGTTCAACATGGGATAATGCTGAGTTCTGCATGCGGTCGGTCGTCGTACGACGACGATGAGACCTCTGTTTCCTTTCTTTTCGATCTTCTGAATCCAGACGGTTGTAGTGCGACGAAGGGAACCCGCCTTCTGAATTCAGGATTCGCTCAGAAACGCGCGCAGACGCCGTTGTGTCAAGCAGGAGAGGGCTTCGCTTCCTCTGCTGCAGCAGCATCTCATGCTCAATTCTGAATGCGATGCCTAGTCGTTGGACGACGGTGTCTCCTATTCTGACTCCAGAAGGTTGTGGTGCGATAAAGGGAACCCGTCTTCTGGATTCAGGCACTCAGAAACGCCGTTTTGTCAAGCAGGAGGAGGCTACGCGTCCTCTGCTGTAACAACATCCCATGTTGAACGGAAAACATTGCCCGCGCGAGATACGCAGAGGCGTACCTGGCGCGGGTAAAGTTCTCCGTTCAACATGGGATAATGCTGAGTTCTGCATGCGGTCGGTCGTCGTACGACGACGATGAGACCTCTGTTTCCTTTCTTTTCGATCTTCTGAATCCAGACGGTTGTAGTGCGACGAAGGGAACCCGCCTTCTGAATTCAGGATTCGCTCAGAAACGCGCGCAGACGCCGTTGTGTCAAGCAGGAGAGGGCTTCGCTTCCTCTGCTGCAGCAGCATCTCATGCTCAATTCTGAATGCGATGCCTAGTCGTTGGACGACGGTGTCTCCTATTCTGACTCCAGAAGGTTGTGGTGTGACGAAGGGAACCCATCTTCTGGATTCAGGCACTCAGAAACGCGCGCAGATGCCGTTGTGTCGAGCAGGAGGAGGCTACGTCCTCTGCTGTAACAACATCCCATGTTGAACGGCAGACGTTGCCCGCGCGAGGTACGCGAAGGCGTCGCAAGGGGTTCCATGAGATTGCTCCTGCTTCCACGAGGCGTATCTCAGCCAGGTTTCTAACCTGAGTGAGATACGCCTCACCATCTACAGGGCAGGGTGCTAACTCAATTATATAGTGGTAGATGTTTAGAAACCGACTTCCTCGACGTTATACGAGTTAGATAGGTATGTGCAGACTTCTGTAATTTTCTGTCGTTGAAGCCTTTCGTGCCATTGAAGCTAAGAAAAAATAATGAGGAAACCGACCTACGCGAGCTCCTTCGCTCTAGAAGTCAGTCCGAGTCCCACGTTGGTGAAATAGTCAGTTACAGTGTATCACAATTAGCGGCTAGATCCTTATGAAGTATATTTGGACTGGCAGGTCTGTTCTCGAGCGGAGATGATTTAATTGAAGTGTGGTGGACTAAAGCCAAGTTCTTTTTGATAGAGACTGATGTTTAGTGTTGAAAACCCAGTCACAATGGAACCTGTATGTCATCTTTCAGCGAGTTACGGAACAGTTCAGCCCGGCGAAGCTTTGTCGCTGCGCGACCGCGTCGCAGCCGGCGATATTGCCCATCGCGGAAAAGTGACGAATCTTCGGCGGGAAGGGGTTTTCCATTGCTGGTTCTTGTACGCTACAATTTGTCGAACGCTTGTCAGAGGTTCGTGGAGTGGCGTTGCAGCCGCGACTGGGTGGAAGGCTCTCAAATGACGTCTTCTGAGACACAGGTGATGAGATCCGCGTCTATCAATCGTCGGATGCATCCGTATGGAAGAGCCTTCTGCCTGCCACATATCGATCGATCGCCGTTTTTGAATTTCTTCATCAACCGATCTCTCCTCCTAGCTCGGCTTTTCAGTCATATATTGTCGCTGTGTGTTATGTCTCAGGCAACTGCTGATCAACAGTTTTGCTGATTTCGTCTCTTGCTCTAATTCATGAAGTCTGTCTTGACACCCGTTTCTTTCTGAAAGGTACTGCTCTCGGTGGAGCAGCCCTCACAAGTGCTTTTATTGAATTCTCCTTGATGATGAAAGTGTTTTACGCTTCTAAGCCTTCGCATCGCAACGTGTTGAGTGGTTTCTTGGCTAGGTACCGTTCCTGCTAGAGAAGGGGCGGAGCGGTCCGTCGGAACTAGGGAGATCACAATGGCTGGATTTCATCCGCCCAGGATGCAGAGTTGCTGTTGTTCATTTCACTGTGAAAAACGTTGTGGGGAAACTCTAAAGCAACGGAACAGCTTGATCTGGACCATCACCGGGTCGCCTGACTGCTGCGATACGGAGAACTTGGTGAGGTGGTAGGACAGGTGCTTCATGAGCGGTAGTTGGAGACGTTCTTTCGGAATACCTTTTCCTACTGCCGATCGACGATGGCCTGAATATCAAAATTTACGCGAAAATTTATTTTGGACGACGCCTGTAGCATGGCTTGCGAATCCCGAAGCACTTTGGACGACGTCTTTGGCCCTCTGTCTGGATCCCCCACGCAGGTTACGTTTGTGGCACGTCTCCTGAATCCTCAAGCACCTTGATCGACATCTATGGCATGTCCTCTGAATCCACAAGCACATTGGACGACATACATGTGTGGCCTGCCTTCTGGATCCCACGCAGGTTGGACGACGTTAGTGGCACGTCTTCTGGATCTCCAGACACCTTCGACGACATCTGTGGCATGTTTGAATTCCCGTGTAGATGGACGGTGCCTCTAGTACGTTTTTTGAACCCCTGAGCACGTTGGACGACGTCAGTGGTGCGCTTCCTAGATCCCCACGCAGGTTAGACGACGTCTGTCGGTCTTCTGATTCCCCACGCACGCTGAACGACGTAGGCCGCATACGCCGTTGGCCTCCCGAAAATGAAGGTGCGACTTTCGCGCCGCAGCCGTGACGCAATACGCCCGCGGCCCACGCCAGCCCACGCATGCGTGGGCCGCACGCAAGCTCGCTGCGTCGCGATTTTCGAAAATCCGACTCTGTCGATATTCGATTGTCGCGTCGCAGCTCCCTTCCTCAGCACTGTTGTGTGCTTTGTTTGCGTCTCCTTTCACCCGCCCCTGCTAGGGGGAAGGGAGGGGGGAGGGGGTGCGATCTTCCTTTCATCCTCTTTGCTCACCCACCCCAACCCTCTAGGCTTCACGGAAAGTCTAATGGCTGCCTTACGAAACCTTTGAGACGCAAAACAAAAGTTTGCGGTCCGCAGGACAACGGCTATACCTCCTGACGCCACGTCCCCAGCAGGGGCAGGTGTACCTTCTATCGCGCTGCCGGGGGAGGTCTGGACAACCCTGACCGCAAATAGGGTCACGAGAAATTGGTCGGGGGGGGGGGGGCGGGGCGGACAACCCTACACGAAGTTTTGCGTTATACGAAACCGAAAATTTTATGCAACGCTAGTGAACTAAGCTAAGCCGGTTCTCATGCAACTGGACATGCACGGGCCGGCCTTGCTGCCGAGGCGAAAATCCACGACAGCGAGACAGGAGGTGCACCCGCCCCCTGCTGGGGGGCGTGGCGTCAGGAGGTACATCGCTGTTCTGCGGACCCGAGACTTTTGTTTTGCGTGTCAAAGGTTTCGTAAGGCAGCCGTTAGACTCTCGGTTGAAGCCTAGTGGGTTGGGGTGGGTGAGCAAGAGGGATGAGAGGATGATCACACGCCCCGAAGCAGGGGGCGGGTGTACCTCCTGAACGTCCCCTAAAATCCACTGAACGCATGGTGACACCGAGCCTACTTGCGCCAGATTTCGTCTGATTTCACCCGTTTTCTCCATAGCCTTCTTGATCGGCATGTGCTATATCGATCGCCGTATGATCATAAACTGCATCCACTGAATGTGGCGGGAGGGGGGAGGCGTGTTCTTGCGCTTAGTCTTGCCGCCATTGCACGCGCTGCGTGTGGCGGGATTCCGCGAGGTAGTCCCGTAATGCCAGTCGATTGCAGCCTGACGGGTCCTGCCGGGAACGTGCATTCTACCCCTCGTTCTTCTGGCCTCTCAACCTTGCACGACTCGCGTCTAAGGCCACGCTTATACTACGACGCGATGCCACGTATGGTGGCCACATTGATCGAGGGACGCGATCGATCAATTTGGCCACTCTACATGGCATCGCGTAGGTCGGCGTCGATATTATAAACGGGGCCTTACAAGGAAACTCAAGGTGAGCTTTTAGGATGCTATGTTAACAGGATGTAGGGCCGTGTAAGTGGAGCCCAGGATTACCGTTAGTTTTCTCTGAACGCTTTTTCTGAAGAATTGAAGAAGAGGTGTGGAAACCCCTATGACACCACACCAGATGTGTCTCGGTGGTGCAGTCGGTAGGAGTGCCGCCTCGTAGGAGAGCATGGGCGGGCTTTTCAGTTCGAGTCCGCGTACTGCCAACATTTTTGCACATATTATTTTGTTGCTATTACGTTTTCTCATGATCACAGGAGTCAATTTTAGACCAGTAATGCTTACAACAAACCAAGCCTGTCTTTTTGCGCCTTCACATGTGCTAGTTTTTCGTGATTGGTAGTTGGTTACGCCGATGCTCACCCAGAACTCTTCACTACACCCACAGATTACGCGTTCAACGAAGAATAAGTGCTCATTCCGTGCCAAATAAAGAATTGTTTCTCACTGGATTTTGTAAGGAGCTGCAGGTGTGACAAGCGTTTGTGTTTTACTTGCTTGATAGTTTTGTTCCATAGCTGTTGACTAAAAGGGAAGAGCAGAGAGACCTTTTATTTCCAGAGAAACGATATTTTGCAGATGCGCATAGTTGAAAAACGACCACATATAGGGCACAAATTGACAGCCTCTGATTTGCTGTAGCCATTGATGGCCTAAAATCGACTCCTGTAATCCGGATAAAGCGTCATAATAACAAACGAATACGTGCAAAAATGTGGCAGTACGCGAACTCGAACTCAAAATAGCGCTGGTGCCCTCCTATAAGGCGGCTCTCCTACCGGCTGCGCCACCGAGACACGTCTCGTGGATGTCATAGGGTTAATGAGTGTTGCGCACACGCTTTCACCCCTCTTTTTCAGGTCTTTAAAAGAGCGTTCAGCAAAAACTAACGGTTAGTCTGGACTCTGCTTACACGGCCCTACATCCTGTTAAAATAGCACCCCAAAAGCTCACCTTGATTTGGGAACCTGACCTTTCATTTTGCAATTTTACACCCATATTCGTAATCAGCATTCCGAACTCTTTCTAATGATCCTGGTCTCAGCTTGAAGTTGATTGGGAGGTCGAAACACTGCGCTAGTTAAGGGAAAGTAATGATTTATTGTCTCAAAAAGCAGGAAGGCGGCCATTTTCAGTGCCAAAAAAGAGATTGCGCCGTGCTCTCTTCCAAAAGGTCGCGATTTTTATTCGACTGATGGCAGAATTTATGTTTGCATGAAGTTTGACACCTGTTAAGGATACAGCAAAATCAACAGTAAATAACAGACATACCCTCACTTTGATTGCTTCACGTAGGTGACATTCACGCTATCGATGAAATAAAAGTTGCGGCGAACTTTTTGAGTGCATGGTACAATCTGGCCTTTTAATGCGCTATATGCTTGCCTCTTTGCTGTGCTTTAAAACAAATTTCGGTGCATGTGGCGAACACGGGCAGCATTGGGGGATGGGAACGCCCCATCCAATCAGACCGCATTGAATGGGCGTGTCATTCAGAGAGGGCGTGTGCAGTTGGTACCCTGATCGGCCGGCATGTGTTCAGTCTGTGCTCTACTTTGTTACCATTGGCTGGCGCGCCCAGACCTACCAATGCTGCTCACCTTCGCGACGTGGACCTAAATTTCAATTGATTATTTTCTTCCTATAAATGAAGATTTTATAAAGTTATTGCACATGTTAGGGCAGGTAAACCAAACAATTTCAAATAAAGAAAGTTATACCAAATTTTCCTTGAAGAAAAACTATTCCCACCACCTTGTTGAGTCTGCAGTTTAACCTGCCTGAAGGTCATTTCGATTTGGAAGAGTTCCATTTGATTTCAAAAGTCTTAAGATCCCCACACACTTTTGCGAAGAGCGGCGCGTGGCGAAAATGAGTCATGCTTCCCCCGCAGCGTTCATGCCGTCAAGAGGCAGAGGCACGGAGCGGCGAGATAAGGTACTTCTAGTCGGGACCTAACGCTGCTATTCGCCTCCCCGCCCTCTGTCCGCGCTCTGGCCGCTCCCTGCCGCGAAGGGCTAGAGCGCAGACAGTCTCTGAATAGACTCGAAATCAGCGGCGGCGGCGGCGAACTCTGCGTCCTTACCCTATGGTTAAGGACAGGGCCGTGGCGTAGCCGCAGAAGTGTGGGGGCCTTGGCAGATGGCTTGGGAAAGCGTCCAATTCGACGTGGAAGTGGTATCTACGTGGCCAGCATCCCAAACGATCGCAGTGTCCAAAGTTTGGGTGAAAACATTTCTCAACCTGCAGCGTATTGAAGATACGAATGTGTCAGTACGTAGTTCAACATCATGTCATCAGATGAAGATCGGATGAATATTGGTGTGAAAACGCTCTTGAAAGTCAATCACTCCCTTTTCATCAGAAACCAGTGACAAGAACTGACATAATTTTGATCATCGCTCTCTTTTCCTCATTTGTAACCGTCGCACACCGCTGTCAGTCATACAATCAGATGTCCGTGGCACTTTAGTTTCTTCTTTTCAGATGAGTGATCTCGTCCGCATATTGAAATTGATGCCACTTGTGAAAGACCTCCCGATTTTCGATTGCAATCAATATGGCGACGCTGTGGTGGAGTCCAAAGCTATACCCCCGAACCTTATCCAGAGTGGGAGGTTCTTCACTCTGCTTGGCTATCAAGTCGAGCTATGGAGGTTTCAGGGCGTCAAAGGAGTCGAGGTTGTCGTACATCCCTGGGTGAGTTTTGAAGGTTTTTTTTGTGTTGTTGTGTTGTGCCATGTTATGTTGTGTTAATGTTTGTTATGCCGAGGAATAACAAAGAACGCTAGTGATCATTAAAATAAGGACGCTATTGCATGTTGAAATTCATATGTCTCCAGGACGGTGAGATCCTACCCGAACTCCTAAAACGAGGCTACGGTTTCTATAAGATCGTTGAACGAAAACTCGTGCTCAACCGCTGGATAGGAGACGGGCCATCTCGGTTTCCTTCGTGAGTTTTTGCCGTTGCTATTTCTGCTCCACCCGCATAACTGTCTGTCTGATCCCACTAGAAGCTCTACAATATGAAAAAATTGGGTCGCACATGCCAGACCTGCATTGGCCGCCCGCTCTCTCGCGCACACTCGATTGATTCTGCCGGGTCTATATGCATTGTTCACAGCGGCAGTTAGTTCCAAACAGTAGGCTATGCTCTTACAAACGCATGGATAGGCTCCTTCCATTAGCCTAACGTCCAGAAGTTGAGGATGCCACGCCCTATCGCGATTTCCCTCAGACGCGACGCGTAGCGAGCGGAAAACGGCGCTTTCTGACGCGCTTTTGCGCCCCTCTTCATCTTTCGCGCCGCTTGTGCTGGTTGGACGGGGCGGCATGTCCGGGACTGCATAAGGTGGTTGAAATATGTTGATCACAGATGAATTTCACAACAGAAGAGGACTAAAGTTGTAGGCTTTCTTCTTCTGCTGATGATTTCACAGTAGAGGTATGTATTTTGAGCGACGTTTCCATATAATCGTTATTCGAATGAGATCAAACTTTTGCGGAAAGAGCGAAATGACGAAGTCCCTACCGAGTTCAAAATCGTGGAGACGAAGTGATTTTCGAAGTGGAAATTGGAATTTGAAGAGTTGGTTGGCAAAACTGCGATGATTTCGCAGTCGTGTGCAGCTCTCACACACTAGCTTTTCATTGCGATAATTGCTGATTAGGGACGCGTGTAGCGCAGGCGGAGGAGGCGTAGGCTGTCGCGTGCACCCGATACCAGGTTCCTGGTTCTGATTTCCCGCCCAGGCCAACCAAGCCTTCCATCCCTCCGGGATCGGTGAATTGGTACCAGACTTCTCTGGGAAGGATAGAGCGCGGACTTGTTCATCGGCTGGCCACCGCAAGTCATTGTATGGCCAAATACGCATTCAAGTCGCCTCCACGACATCCCGTAGAAGTAGAATGCGTGGCGCATCTCAGAAGAGATGCATTCCGCTGGATGTCAAGAGATCGCCAAGACGCCCACCTACGCGTTGGTCCGAAAGCATTGAAAGAATGATATGACGCTCTTCGTGTCACTCGAGCGAGGAGGATCCATTGGAGCACTCTGGCACGCGACAGGGACGAGC
This sequence comes from Heligmosomoides polygyrus bakeri, assembly GCA_947359475.1. Lineage (NCBI taxonomy): Eukaryota > Metazoa > Nematoda > Chromadorea > Rhabditida > Heligmosomidae > Heligmosomoides > Heligmosomoides polygyrus. The sequence goes on along the minus strand of OX375870.1, from coordinate 3,952,466 downwards.
GGAAACGCTACTGGTTCCCGCTCGAGCAACTCGATGACCAATGGGACGAGAGGTGACGCAGGTGACAGTGAATGGGTGGCTTACATTATTATTATATTACTTTACAGGTTAGACTTAAGACTGTCTTCTATTAGAAACTGAGCGTATTAATAACAAAAATTTGGAAATAAATTAAATTGAGAATGGGAAATCAAAGAGAGCATTTCATTGTTTTGCTTCCGAAATGATGGGTGTAGCGTAGTCGGAGGAGGAGGTGCCGGCTGTCGCGTGCTCCCGACACCAGGTTCCTGGTTCGGATTTCCTGCCCTGGGCAATTAAGCCCTCCGGGGGTAGGTGTCCTTGGTGGAGTGGCGTTCTACCCCCCGCCCTTGAAAACGGAGGCGTGGTAAATGTCTGCGTCTCCACTATCTTGTAAGGCAGCCACTGGACTCTCGAGCAAGCCCAGGGGGTTGGGGGGTGGGCGGGCCAGGGGGCGAGGGGGTAGAACGCTCGATCCCCGGTGACTTTGGTTCCAGACCTGTTTGGGAAGGATAAAGCGCTGACTTATTCATTGGCTGACCACCGCAAGGAATTGTTTGGCCAAATACGCATTCAAGTCGCCTCCACGACATCCCGTAGAAGTAGAATGCGTGGCGCACACCAAAGGGATTGAGTAACGCCGTCCTTTATCCTTTATCCTTTAACTGCTGATTCGTAATAAACTCCGTAGGGTTTTCTCCAAGTGTTGGAGTTGAGCTCGTGCGAGGTACAAGCATAGTGCAGTTAGTGAGGGCGCGGACTGTCGCGTGCACTTCGATTCGAGATTCTTGGTTCGACCTGGATTAAATCCCTAGGCGAATAACGCCTTTCATCACTAGGGGCTTGGTGAATTTTTACTAGACTTACCTGGCAAGGGTAAAATGCTGACTTCTTCATCGGCAGGCCACCCCGAGTCACCGTGTAGACCAAGTATGTACGCATTCAGATTGCTTCAACGGTTTCATCTTACCAGGAAACTATCTCAACGGTAAGTCGGAGCGGCCTAAGTGTTGTATATGAGCAGAATCGCCTCTTTCTGGGAAACAACAAAACGGAAATTTCTCGACCCCAATACAACTCTGCACAGAGTTAGGGACGACGGAAGTTGGACCGTTGGCGGCGTTAGAACTACATATCTATGCCTGGAGGCGGAGGGCGGGCTCAAGTTGGCTGGAAACAGCGATGACGAGCGAGCGATGGTGGCGCAGTGCGTAGAGGGGCGGCGTAATCCCCATAATCGCTATTTCCAGCCAACTTGAGCTCTCCCTCCGCGTGCAGGCATATGACTAACACCGCCAACGGCCCAACTTCTGTCGCCCCTAACTCTGCGCGACTTGTATTGTGGTCGTGATATTTGCATTTTATTGTTTCCCAGAGAGAGGCGAGTCTGCCCATATGCAATACTTGGGCCGTTCCGACCTACCGTTGAGATAGTTTCCTGGTTAGAGGTAGGATGCGCGGCGCAGCCGAAAAAGAGATTGATTATCGCCACACACCTACCCATTAAGTGCGCACACTTTGAAACTTCAGAAAATTCTCATTTCTGAGGAAAAATAATGGTTTAGAGCTTGTTTTAAAGGGCAGGAAGGCGGCTATCTTTAGTGTCAGAAGAAGAGATTACGCCATGTACTTGTGCAAAAGGTCGCAATTTTTGCTTGAATGATAGCAGAAGTTGAAGGAGAGAACTGTTTGCATGGAGTCTTTTACCTGTAAACGATAGAACAAACCATTTGCAAAGAACGCACATATCCTCACTTTTATGCTTTATGTAATCCTTTACACTATCAATCAAATAAAAATCGAGAGGAACTTTTTGAGTGCGTAGCGCAATCTGGTCCTTTTATGCACTCAACAATTGCATTTGAGCGTTGAGTGATAATCTATTGCTTTCAGACACCAGATCACCCTCATGTCCGTTTATGGACTGGTTGTCGACAACTCTGGTCGCATTCTGATGATTCGAGAGAAACGCCGGTACAATTTAGTTCCACTTTTTCACTTCACGGTGGGAGGTTTTGGTGTTTTTTCGTATTATTCGGGTTCGCACTATGCTCAGTAGCAGCTCTATTCCTCTTCCTATTTCATTCATTATAATTTTGTTTTCATTTGAGCATTTGGCAATTGTATAAAAATTACAGACCACCGAAAGTAACGAAGAAGTGATAGATAGTCTTACAAGGGAAGGTCTGAAGCGTATGTTTGAACGGGGAGAGCGGGTCATATAGGAAGAATCTTCACCCCTCAATTTGTATAAAAATGTGTTTGTTTTTTGTCAAGTCGTTAAACCCAAGGAATAGGGGGTCCTTGAAGGAAGTCACAATGGAATCAGCGCCTCACATGCTCTGGAGTGTCTTGTAATCCCGCTGCCTCTACCTGCAGGCGAGTCGGAGCGCAGTGGGCAGTGACGTTGCTTCATGTCGCCTCAGGAATGTCGGAGTTCGATTCTCCTGCGTTGCTGCATTTTTGCATTTCTACTTATTGGTTGAGATTTGAAGGACTCTGACGTTTACACCATTTTCAGAGCATTTTTTGCGCAATTACTTCAAAAGAAAATTCATTTCGAAGAATTGTGCTACAACACTTTAGAGTACGTCAAGAAGTTTTGCTTTTGCAAAGCGGAGAAAATTTTTAACAAACGTCAAAAACTCAAAAAAAAAACTTTTCAATACAAATTTCCTTACAACGGATCTATCCTAACGGAGGGGAGCGAAGCAGAGTTAGTTAGTTTGCTTTCAGTTTTGCCGTCGTTGTAAAAGGGTCAGTGTGATGTGTCCCCTCCCCCTAGGATGGTGGATCCAACATTTCCTTCCCTAAAACGAGTATATTTTGGCATTAGATACTTCTGTTTGGTTTGAAATTGTTCCTTCTTTTTTAGTGCCTAGTATAGCGTTCTCTAAGCCTGACTTGAATGCGTTCTTCGGGTGGAAGGCTCTCATCCACGATCTCTTGTTTTATATTACATTTACCGTATTAATCGTAGTTTTTTTGTTTTATATTGCATATTTTGTATTATTATTTAATTTACTTTATATTATATTTAACGTATTTGTACGTATTAATTTTTAGCCAACTAACGCCAGAAACACTCAACGAAGAGGGTTATGTGGAGCTGAACCCTTATTCCTTTGTTATCTCTCCGCTCACCCCGAGCGATGCCTAATGATATGCTCCCATATCGATCGCGGCGCGCCGCGATCGATATGGGAGCATATCATTAGGCATCGCTCGGGGTGAGCGGAGTGATAACAAAGGCTTTACGTACGACCTTCTGATGAGCTTCGTAGCCAAACCGCTAGAACGTTCTTCAAGTGTGTATCTGCTTCCCCTCATTGAGGCTTTCTGAGGTTCTGTCACCTCCTAGAATAAGCCGCACGTCGGCTTTAAGATCCCTTACCTTGCCCTAAACATTTTTCGTCCATCTTTGGAGGAAGTAACTAGCTCATCAAGTTCCTCTTACTTCTGGCTGTACAATCTTGATCTCTAATCTGCCTATGATTAGCTTGTCTGAACCGGATTGAGCCATGTGTTAAATTTATTTCAATTCGTGAATCCATGTTTCAGAAGCGATTGCTGGAAGTTTCCTGGTGGCACGACGATTGAGAACGAGAGTGTTTATGACACGGCTAAGAGGACAGTAAAAGACAAAACAGGAGTCATTGCAGTAGCGTCGACGATTATCTCCATTAAGTGAGTTGTATAGTTTCTGGCTAGAAAATTTTTACGATATGGGCGTTGTTTGTTGTTATTATTAGCGCAATTCTTCTTGCTGTGAATTTAAATTAAGCTGGAGATACTTACTGGGCGTTTTTCACCGTAAATCTTCATGGAATCACGTTGCAAACGTTACAGCAAACTTCTAAAATTTTTTGCAAATATCTCCCAAGCGAAGAATGTGATGCAGAACTGCACGCGACTAGTAGCATCCACCGGGAGCTAGCTGAAGGTGTGGAAAGTTTAGTCAGCACTGGCGAAGAAGGCGTCGGCTGTCGAGTGCACTCCGAATCGTATCTCCTCTTTCACGTCCCCCCCCCCCCCCCCCCTATGCCAAACAACCTTTCGATCCTTCCAAGGTCGGTGAAACGGCATCAAACTTGTCTGGGGGATAAAACGCTGACTTATCCAACGGCTAACCACCACAAGTCATTGTGTGGGCCAGATGTGCATTCAAGGCGGTTGTCTTAGAAATAGTTTTCTTTTTGTCCGTTGTGGGTCGTTTAGTGTGCACGGGACAAGCGACTCGACGCAGTGATAAGCTCCCATATCGATTCATCGCGTCGCGCGATCGATACAGGAGCTTATCAATACATCGCGTCACTAAACTCTGGCGGACTGCCGTTCTACCCCCGCCCTTTAAACAGAGGCGTTGCAAATGTTTGCGTCTCCACTATCTCGTAAGGCATAGTCTCTCGAGCAAGCCCAGGGAGTTGGGGGTAGAACGCTAGAACCTCCTAAACGCTCCCTTAACATGTTGACGATCGCGCGGCTTTCAAGTTTCTGGCCTTTGTCATACCATCGCTCACCCCGAACGACGCCAAATGATATGCACCCATATCGATTCCATCGCGCCGCCCAATCGATATGGGAGCATCTCATTAGACGTCGCTCGGGGTGAGCGATGGTATGACATAGGCCTCTGGTGCGTGGGACCAATCGATCTTTTGCAGTATCCATAGTTGGTTAATAATTGAAGCCGCTGTTTGTGGAGAAGCGCGATAAATCAATAACCGGAAATTGTTTTCGTGGATCACGCTCTTTACAATAGTATCTGAAGGTGAAGTACACATTCACAAAAAAATTCCTTCGATAGAATTGAATCCAACTAGAAAAATAGGATACAAGTGTGTGACCCCGAATCGTGTCACACGGTTCTACGCGGCCGAAAGAGTGTGGCACGACATCAAGTCACGCGGTTGTCAACGTGTTAAGCGGCACTTTGCATACTTAACGGCCTGGTAATTTTATAACGCAACACTTTTCGTCAAGCAGTTCTCTCTATGTAAGATTTTCAGCCACAACAACAAGGTGGAATTGATGTACGGCACCGTACCTGGGATGTTCTTCACCTGCTTGATGGAATACAGACGTGGTGATGCAACCGCGCAGGGTGAAGACGTTCTCGAGGCCAAGTGGTTTACCAGGTGAAGTTCTTGGTTTCGCTTTCGTAGAGCAATAACACGACAATTATCGAAGGACGTGGCGCTCGTGTAGCGCATAGGAAGAGGTGCCGGCTGCCACGTGCACCCGATGCCTGGTTCTAGGTTCGGATTTCCCGTCCAGGCCAACCACGCCTTCCATCCCTCCAGGATGGGTGAATTGGTACCGGACTTGTCTGGGAAGGAAAGAGCGCTGACTTGTTCATCGGTTGGCCACCGCAAGTCATTGTATTGTATGTATTAGCTGCTCGGAAAAACGAGCATGGTATGGGAGTGTATGGAGAATTCCAATGGTCGTTGTGTAGGTGAGCAAATGGAACAGTCTCCACCCGTTATAATGCGTTTGATGGGTCCGACGACAATCCGCCTCATAACGGGGGCTGGTCTTCTTACATTCCTTTATGTGCGGATTTTTCTAAAATTGCTTAAAATAACCAAAAAAGCAGCAATTAGGACGCAGTCAAGAAGACAATGTGAGTTTATGGAATAAGATCCTCGAAAGAGTTAACGCATGTCCGTCTGTCCGGGTGTTTCCAAGACGTTGTGCCACGAGCGTCTGGATTCAGATGATCTACTGCCGACGTCCTGCAACAAACCTTTGCCTACAGAAGACGTACCGCTCACGTTACGTAACGAGCATCCAGGTTCACAAGAGATGTCACCGACATCGCGCCATGAGCGTCAAGGTTTAGAAGACATGTCACCGACGTCGTGCAGCGGGCGTCTGGGTTCTGAAGGCGTGGTCACAAGCGTCGTGAAGCGGGCGTTCGGATTAAGGATACGTGCCACCGATGTCCCACAACAAGCATCCGTGTATCTATTGCATATTTGTTATCTACCGTTGTAATCTGTCAATTTTGACCCAAAACCAATATTATCGAAGGACATGGCGCTCGTGTAGCGCATTGGAAGAGGTGCCGGCTGCCGCATGCACCCGATGCCTGGTTCTAGGTTCGGATTTCCCGTCCAGGCCAACCACGCCCTCCAGGGTCGGTGAATTGGTACCCATCCCTCCAGGGTCGGTGAATTGGTACCAGACTTGTCTGGGAAGGGAAGAGCGCTGACTTGTTCATCGGCTGGCCACCGCAAGTCATTGTATGGCCAAATATGCATTCAATCGCCTTCACGACATTCTGTAGAAGTAAATAGAACGCGCGGCGCTTCCCAAAACTGGTTGAGTAACGTCGTCCTTCAGCCTTTGTCGAGGGGTACTGGATGGTTCAATTTTCTCAGTTTGTTGTCATGTGCATCCAACACCCTTTCACAGTGTTCGCACCTTTTCACAAGGTCAATTTTTGACGAAAATGAGGTCTAAAAAGTAAAATGGTTGCATTCTGGAATCCGACTTTTTTCGGCAAGGCCCCACCCAGACGTTTGGCCGCTGGCAGGCAGCCGAACGTGCCCCTGTCTTGTCTCTACAATAAGCACAAGATTAGAAGTGATCAACAGAAAGACTGAGTATTCTGACGTCACGTAATATTTTTGATTGGCTTGAGCTGGCCGTTCCCCGAAAAAATCTACGTGAAATCGGGAGTCACATCTTATGCGAAGGGGTCATAATAGGAAGGGACTACATGCGTCGTTTTATGCTCGAGGAGAGCCACAAATTGGTCGACGGTTTCTGAAGGCAGGAGTGCTAGGGTGAAGCCTCACTTGTGTGAAATGGAAAGGATCCGAACAGGCACATTCTACATCTCGTTAAGATTTGCTGTAAAAAAACCCTAGAAACTGAGTACTGTAGGGTACCATGATACTGAGGAAAGAACACATACCGCTGTCAAAGACTGAACTTGGTCCTCACAGAGCACGACAGGAGATTAGGGTAACTCGGCCAGCACCAAGCGGGACTCGAACCCGCAGCCCTCGTTTACCGTGCACGATGCTAACCTCCTGCACCAGCAGCGTAGTTGGACCTCCTTCGGACATCAGCGACTTCCTGATATTAGGTGTAAGCGCTGATAGGTCATTGCCGAAAAAACAGGGGATGCGCGTTCGACTCCCGTCTGCTGCAGAGTTCTTTGTCGTAACCAAGCACTCTTCTGAAGGATATTCGGAATCCGTTATCCAGGCTTCGAAACATCCTTATCCGTTCAACAATGATATAGATGCCGGCGTATGTCGCCTGGACTATAAGAATCACAAATATTGATTAGTCAGCGCTGAGCATCGATTGTGTTGATGATCGCGCTGCTACACTATAGTTATGCCCGACATCAGTAGATACTCAAATAGGTTTTCGAAAAAGCAAAGAACATGTTTTTCGAATGTATGTATTCGAACTTGAAAAATTTCTGGTACTCGAAATCAATAGAATATTCGAAAGTATTCTGGGCGCGTGTAGCGCAGTCGGAGGAGGTGCGACTGTCGCGTGCACCCGATACCAGGTTCCTGGTTCGGATCTCCCGCCCAGGCCAACCAAGCCTTCCATCCCTCCGGGGTCGGTGAATTGGTACCAGACTTGTCTGGGAAGGATAAAGCGCTGACTTGTTCATCGGCTGGCCACCGCAAGTCATTGTATGGCCAAATACGCATTCGTGTCGCCTCCACGACATCCCGTAGAAGTAGAATGCGTTGGCGCATCCCAGAAGGGATTGAGTAACGCCGTCCTTTATCCCTTTTATCCTTATTCTGGGAGCATAAGTGTGCGTGCCGCGAAACGCCGAAATATAGGGAAGCTCAAAGAAAGCCCAAGGTTTGCAGGCATGTTGTCACTTACGTGCATAACTATCGGTACATTTTCAGCGCTGAGCTTCGCGGGCTTGACTACAAGACGTTCTTCAGACCACACCGGCAGGCATTCAATGATTACGAGAGATTTGTCAGCTCAGGTTCCATTTCGCCAAACGGGAACGTGCACGCGAGATCGATGGCTTATAATTTCCGTCGTTAGTGTCCTACTATTTGGATGGAATCGCTGTTCCAGATCTCTTTTTTTCATTCCTCGGTGAAGTACCCAATTGATCATCATGAAGATTTATCGTAGCGTCGAACTGTTCATCGTAACCAGTTTTGCTCTTCTTTTCATTATTGTTTTGCATCTCATTTGAATTTGTATTGTCACCGGTTGTCGTTTCCGTCGTAATGAAGTGTTTTTTTTGCATTTGATTTTCCACCGCCATGTGATCAGTGATTTTTTCTTGCTTTGGTACAGTTCTCGAACTAGACAGGCAGCACACCTCGCAAGACTGGTGGTGAAACACGGCTTGAAAGGGGAAAATCCCGATGATCAACAGATTCAGATCGTATCCGGATCTCTCATGGACGATGGATTTAGGTCGATGAATGTCGGTGTTTGCCCAAAACTAATGGCACTCTTGAACGTCATAGAGATTTATGGCGGCTGGAATTCCGGAAACGCCAGAATTAGACGGAATTATTTGCACGATGCACTGGAATGAATTTGTCCAAAAATTATAATAGAAAGAGCTGGGATTCGCCTCAAAATTCCAACTGATTTACTGTTGGAAATGGTTCAGGTCGTTTTTCTTAAGCTTCAAGTGGCTGTTACTGAATTTAGAGGATGTAGGAGGAAGAGAAAGGAATAAGCTGTTATAAGTGTGCCTTGATGCGATCTCCTACTCATTCTGAATAAGGTTAGTAGTTAGTACGTAAAAATAGCCCAACACACTCCAAGTGTGCATAAGGAAAACAACAAAAACAACAACAACAAAAAAACAAGGCAGTTCGCCTAGCCTATACCATGTTAGATGGCCGAAGAAGCTCATTGAGAATAACGGCAATTTCTTCGTTCAAGTCAATCGTTTTTCTATTGTGGTATAATCTTATTTTTGCTGGAAGACAAATTTTGTTGCAGAACTTATGACTCAACCTAATAGTTCTTGCTGTCTTCCGATTCAACTTCTTGAAATGGTAGCAATAGTCAGAGAATCGAAAGAGAACTTCCGCCATATTCCAACCAGCGAATTGTCTACCCTCTGTAGCGCCCGGAGGCTCGACGACGAGAGTTATTCAGCAAGAGAACGCGTTGAGGTGTGGAGGGTGAGAAAAGAGGAGAGATGGCTGGAGACAGAGGAGACCGCCCCCTCGCCAGCACGGTGGAGGGGGCGGTCCACCGGTCCACCGTGCGGGACCGTATAAATACCGGGCTGTTCGCCCTTAGGCCTCTGTTATACTCCCGCGGGAGCATCCGCGGAACGTCCGCGGACCAATGGTGCACGGCGGAGGCGGGCGCGGCGAGGCGCGGCGATTGGCCAGGTGAGGAGTCTCGGCGCGATTCCCGCCCTTCCGCGGATGCTTCCGCGGGAGTATAACAGAGGCCTTACGCACACTATATCGGTTGCGCCCTTTACTAGAATCGATATCATGTCAGTTCTTCTTATTCTTATCATTTTAATGGATTACCTTTGAAGGAAAGTAGCCTCGAGAACATCTCTACGAAGGGAATGTTCGGAGCAGCCGCACTGTTTTGAAAGAGTTTCATCTTATGCCAAAGTTAAGTAATGTTTAGATCAAAACAGTCCTTCTACATCATTTGCTGTTATTCCCCTTCAAGGCTTTTATTAGGTTGGCAACTAATTTCGTGGACTCTCAAGAATCTTCAGCAAAAGTGTTTATTAACAAATAACTAATGACAATCTTTAATTGAAATAAGATCCCTTAGAACGCAGAAGTGTTTCCCATATATCAGTTAGCTGGTCTATCCCACGGCAATAGAATTATTGTGCTTTTAAGGCCAAGAATCTTTGGAGGTGCATTTTGACCCGGTCCACATTATTAAATCGTCTTCCAACCAAGAATTACTGCACCGAACTAAAAATGTAGTAGTCACTCGGCGCAAGGTCTGTGCTGTAAGGTGGATGAGTTTGACGCTCCCAGTCAAGGTCTTCTATTTTTTGAGGCGTCCGGTTCGCTATGTTCCCTCCGTTTAGTGGTGTCAAGAAGGTATTAACTTCTGGGAGCTCGTCAAGAACGGTTCCAGCATTAATGCTGTAATCTACTCTTCTCAACCTGGCCGCACGCAGGCTGAACTCCGCTGGAATCGGTTCAGAGAGATTTTCAGGAGCGGAATTATCTATCAGCACGATAACGCCAGATCACATGTCACGAATCGGGAGCTTCAAAAAATCGAAGACCTTAGCTGGAAACGTCTAACTCACCCACCTTACAGCACAGGCTGTGCTCCAAATGACTAGCACCTTTATGGCACGCTGCAGCACTTCTTGGTTGGAGGACGACTTATTAATGTGGACCATGTCAAAATGCACCTCCAGGGATTCTTGGCTTCAAAAGCACAAGAATTCTGCAGCTGTGGGATGGGCCAGGTAGCTGATAAATGGCAATCAGTCCCGCGTTCCAACAGATCTTATTTTGGTTGAAAACTGTTATTTGTTATTTGTTTATGAACACTTTTGTTGAAGCCGCTTGAGAGTCCACGAAATTAGTTGCCAACCTAATACATTCTTCAACGGAGATCTCATAGAAGAGTTGTATTCGTGCTACAGCGCTAAATAAAACAAGATCACGACAATACCACCTTCTAACACCCAATGAGACGACGACAAACAAAACGTCTGCTAGGTTGAAGTGAATTGCAATGCATGACCCAACCGGAATCAACGTGTTGTATATGAATTGTCTTCGCTGGCAAAACTATTGGTGATTATAATTAACAAAGTAATTACACAAACTTGTAGATGGAGCAAAAGAAGGCCGTTCCTTTTAAACCAGAAGAAAAAAAAATGCTCATTGACCTTTACGTGAGTAACTACAAACAATACCATTACGACAGAAGCGGTAAGTTATCCGCAAACTATTCTATGGTGACGATAAAGTGAAAAGGCTGATTAGGGAAAGCCGAACTACTCAACCAATGGGCAGAAGATTTAAGCACATTGAAAGTCTCGCCAAAACGGACAATCTTCCATATCGAGGATCCTTCTAATATAATAAGCCGCTAACGTCTGTACGGGGCGGAGCGTCTGTACGGGGGAGAGCGTCTGTACGGGGCGGAGTGTCTGTCCAGGGGGGGATCAGTGACGGTCTGCCTGGCCATCCGGTGCTGAACTGTGAGGGGGAATCGTGGGGGGAGGGGGGTTGTAGTTGTGCAACGTGCCTGGCGACTCAGTAGACGTGCCGAACACGTTGCCCAACGTGCCTGGCGAGTCAGTAGACGTGCCGAACACGCTGCCAAACGTGCCTGGAGATGCGGTGCTGGAGTAGAGAGGGGGGTGTAGGGGGGGGGGGGGTGTATTTCGTTCAAGCGGTCCGAAACTTTAGCCTTGGTGGTAATCGAGGTCGCTGAACACGAATCTGATGTTGATCAATCGATATCGATCGATAATATCGATTTTTCGCGTATTTCGTTCAAGCGGTCCGAAACTTTAGCCTTGGGGGGTAATCGAGGTCGTTGAACACGAATCTGAACTTGATCAATCGATATCGATCGATAATATCGATTTTTCGTGTATTTCGTCCAAGCGGTCCGAAACTTTAGCCTTGGGGTAATCGAGGTCGTCGAACACGAATCTGAAGTTGATCAATCGATATCGATCGATAATATCGATTTTTCGCGTATTTCGTTCAAGCGGTCCGAAACTTTAGCCTTGGGGGTAATCGAGGTCGCTGAACACGAATCTGAAGTTGATCAATCGATATCGATCGATAATATCGATTTTTCGTGTATTTCCTTCAAGCGGTCCGAGACTTTAGCCTTGGGGTAATCGAGGTCGTTGAACACGAATCTGAACTTGATCAATCGATATCGATCGATAATATCGATTTTTCGTGTATTTCGTCCAAGCGGTCCGAAACTTTAGCCTTGGTGGTAATCGAGGTCGTTGAACACGAATCTGAAGTTGATCAATCGATATCGATCGATAATATCGATTTTTCGCGTATTTCGTTCAAGCGGTCCGAAACTTTAGCCTTGGGGGTAATCGAGGTCGCTGAACACGAATCTGAAGTTGATCAATCGATATCTATCGATAATATCGATTTTTCGCGTATTTCGTTCAAGCGGTCCGAAACTTTAGCCTTGGGGGTAATCGAGGTCGCTGAACACGAATCTGAAGTTGATCAATCGATATCGATCGATATTATCGATTTTTGTGGATGCCATTCAAGCGCTATGAAATTTAAGGCGTGTAGGTGGTGGAGGTCATCAACATTCTTCTTCTTTCTATACAATAAGCTGCTAAGGAGAGTGTAACTTCTGTCAGTCTTTACGGGATGCGGCGTCAGTCCAGGGCGACGTGTTTGTCCTGTCTGTCCAGGAGGGGTCCAGTAACGATATGCCTCTATCCGGTGTTGGAGGAGTGCGAGGGAAGTGTGAGGGGAAAATCGATGACATCGACAGCCTTAGTCACCGTTACCTACCGTACCCTACCATAATCGGCTGAAATTTCAAAGAAGTATGTTAGATTCGTGATCAGCACGCTAATTAACCACCCCCTAGGCGAAGTGTGGGCGAAGTTTTTTTCGTAGCTCTACTCTACCTCTGGAGTGAGCGATCTCTAAGCAGGAGGGTGCAGACACTGCACTCTACTTCCCTTCAGTGCTTTTTCTCAAGATTTATTGACTTGACGTTTTGAATTTAAAATTACGCGGGTGTTTTGAATCTAGGCGGGACCTAATCGAAGCGCAGTGGCGCTCTCTGACTTTGTCGACGGATTCATTTTCTCCTAATCAAAGCGCGGTGGCGCTCTATGACGTCTTCGACGGATTCATTTTCTATTTCGAGGAGTTTGACTTGCTTTTTGGGTGTTTCGCTTTTGATTAGCCTCATTGATTACGCTGCGATCCGGTGAACAGCGGAAGGAGGCATCGTGACATCGCTGATGAAGGGGGGGGGGTGAGGTGAGACAACGGCTCGATGATTCGTTTCAGTCAGAGGCTGAGTCATTTTATCAGCAAAATCGCTCCGAAGAAATCAAACTGTTGAAAAAGTCCGAGTGAAATGGAGAGAAGTTCGAGCGTGAGTGTCTTCTGTTGTTTTTGATCGTTTCTGATGCTCTGTACGCGTCTTCGGTCGTCTTCGACGGATTCATTTTCTATTATGAGGAGTTCGACTTGCTTTTTGGGTGTCTTGCTTTTCATTACCTTGATCGATAGTTACGCTGCGATCCGGTGAACAGCGGAGGAGACGTCGTGATATCGCTGATGGGGGGGGGGGGTGAGACAATGTCTCGATGATTCGTTCAGCTCGAACTTTTTCGACAGTTTGACCTGCTGTATTATGTTTTAAAATAGAATGATCTGAATGTTTGGTGACCGTTTTAGTTATAATGTGACTGTAAACGTTCGGAGTGAGCCATTTCACTCAAGTTTTCCCATAGTTCACCTCCTTAGCGGCATTTTTCCTGTGGAAATGACTGAATGTTTGATGTGAAGCGTTGTTCGCAAAGATTTCCACGATTCCACATCTTCGTTGCTGAGTCTTTTCATCAGCAAAATCGCTCCGAAGAAATCAAACTGTTGAAAAAGTCCGGGTGAAATGGTTAGAAGTTCGAGCGTGAGTGTCTTCTGTTGTTTTTGATCGTTTCTGATGTTCGACTCGCGTCTTCAGCCGTGTAGGTGGTGAAGGTCATCATCATCCTTCTTCTTACTATATAATAAGCTGCTAAGGGGAGTGTAACTTCTGTCAGTCTCTACGGGTGGGGACTCTGTCCAGGGCGACGTGTTTGTCCTGTCTGTCCAGAAGGGGTCCAGTAACGGTTTGCCTCTATCCGATGTTGGAGGAGTGTGAGGGAAGTGTGAGGGAAAATCGGTGATGATGACATCGATAGCCTTTGTCACCGTGCCAGAGCTGAGAGAGAGGAAGCTCAGGAAGGTTTCAAGAACGTCGAAAAAGTCGTGAAGAAGACGAAGAACTTCCGGCTCCGTGCGCACCTATTCAACTCCACTGTCCTTCCTGTGCTATGTAGCATACGCCTCAGAGACCGGCGCCATACGAAAGCAGGACGAACACGTCATCCGCCTTGCGCTGCGTGAGACGACATGCTCGGAGTGATACGACTGACGCAAGTGAGAGAAGGAATCCAGAGTTCCGAGCTTCATCGACGTCCAAGGATCAGACGCTGTGGCATCGTCAAAAATAAGGTGGGCTGGCCACGTCATGCGCTTCGCAGACACGTTGAATGAGAGCCGTCACCGACTGGATTCCGCGGGACGTCAAGAGAACACCAGGAAGCCCATCAACGCGTTGGTCGGACTTACTCATGAAAGCCTTGAACGACCTTGATGAAGCTCTCAGTGTCCTTCGAGCGAGGAGGATTGGAGCACTCTGGCGCACGCCAGGCACGAATGGAGACGCTGCTTACGCCCGCTCGAGCAACTCGATGATCAACGGGACGCAGGTATTATAGGCGACAGCAGTTTTGATGATGATAAATGGACTGTCGTTATTTGTTGTGAAGATGAAGACAGTCTTATAATTGCCATGTAGGAGGGCTCAGAAAAATCAATAATGAAAGAAATCTGGCTTTTCACATATTAAAATACTGCTAAATTGACTGCAGTAAGGTAATCCTATTTGACGAATTTACCGAACTTACCGATTTTAACGCAAACATTTTTCGTTAAAAAAATGGTCGTTAAAAATTTAGCGTAAAAAAATTAACGCACACCCCTGGCCCGAGCCTCAAAAGACGGCCAAAGAAGTCTCTCAACGTGTTTGGGGATTCAGGTAGACGTACCGAAGACGTCATCCGCTAAGCGGGATCATTGAGGGGAACCAGTACCAGTAATGGAAGACCGTTTCACTAAGGGTAGGACAGTAATGAGGGACCAATAGATCGCCCTATCATACTATATACTGTACGTGCTGCGAGCCTTTTGTACTCCTAAGTAGGGAAGAAAGCTATACAAGTAGAGCAGCAAGCTTGATGTGATTGTCCTTAGCTTAGTGATACTGCAACATCGCGCGAAGCGCGCAAGTGCGAGGCACGCCGATAGGCGTGACGGAGCACTTGTAGAATAATACTCGAAAGGATGAAAGTCAAGAAGTTTTTACAGGTTAGAGTCTTTTATTGTAAATACAGAAGTATCCTCAATGTTTCATTAAACGAACTGAATTTCAGAAGCAGAAAATTACTGAAACCGGGAAACAGGATCGTCAGCCTACAAGTCCTTCGTTACCAGATTACCTCCAGCCACTCCTCCAGCTCATGGCGGGTAAGAACGACAATGGTACTCCAAGAATTAGAAAGTCATGTGAAAATCTAGGTCTGGATGAAAAATGTAAACAAATCAGTTCTATAGGTGAGGAGACAAACAGCGGTGACGAGAGATTGTTAAATTCGTCAGTGGACGAGGAGGCAACCGAGGAGCCCACCAACATAGTTACAAGGGAAACGAGCACTACAACAAGCGTAAAGCAAGTTAATTATCTGTAGTTAAACGAATATAGTTAGATATGTTGTATACAAACGTTATAGCATGCCTACTCGAGGTTCCGAAGACGACTGCACTATGGAGCAGAATACTGGAGCAGAGCACAGATGAGGAAAACGAGATAAAGAGAACGGAAGCAGAGCGAGTTACTTATTTGATCTCCAGAATTTAACTATGTCCAATTCAAAGCAAATTTATTAATTTAGGACCGCTGAAGATGTGGAGGCTAAAGAATCCATCAAGCCAACAGAGACAACAACTTATGGAGAGTCCTATGCTCAGTACGTATTTTTTTTGGTCTTGTGAATTAGAATCAATGTTTTTATTTCTGCACGCATAGGCGTTTATAGTCGAATGCCTAACCATGCAGTAACCCCCCATAACCAAGGGAAGCAGGCACTAAGTGAAACAAAGCAAGAACCAACACTGGAAGTAAAACTTCATGATCTTGTATTGCATGCGAATATTTTCTCTGAGATATCCCCCGTTGGTGACAATGTTGAACATTAGAATATTGAAAAATGCACAAAAATGCTCATTTAGGCCAGAGAACATTTTGAAAACCGCGCAGGCATCACCACATATTAAAAAGTGACAGTATAAAATTAAAAATTAAGTTAATTTTTTACTAAACTAACACTACTAACATAGGAGCTTTCAGGATCGCTCGAGAGAACGTTACGCAGCAAACGGACGCGCGTTCAACTCTGTACCTTGAGGAAGTAAAGTTATGCAAGCTGAGACAAGAACAAGTGCTGTTGAAGAACGATATTCTAAAAAAAGAACTGGAGGTACTCACAATGGAGCTCGACAAGGTGAAGCTCGAGATGGAGGTGTTGTCGGCCAAGAAGCAATTCTACTGTGCTGGTGGTGCCCCGGCTAGTCCAGCTTCATTCAACTGAAAGAACCCCAGGAAACGAAGTCAGCATGTCTAATAGTTTTCGATCAACGAACATGTTTCTTGGTGGTGAGAATAAATGTTGTTGTTGTTGCTTTTCTATAGAGAGGAAACCACAGAGAGATCCAGGTTATATTTTCTGATCTCTAGAACGGTAATGTAATACGATGAAAGGGAACAGAGGGAGCTGCTCATCCGAGCTGCCGCTCCTCGCCATTTCCAACAAGGGTGAGTCCGACGGACATGTTGGACGACTTCGCTTTCCCGCAGAGGTCCTTTCTCGCCGAGGGTTCCAGCACGTCTCCGGGCTCATTGGCTAGGCGCGCAGCCCAGAGACTGCGAGGTCACGATAAGTCACTAGTGCGCACAAGTTCTGAATCATTCTGGAGACGATAGGCAGCTCCAGCCTACATGTATTAGCATTGTTGTTATCGTCAATGCAACAACCTAATTGTCGTTGTTATAGCTCACTACGGCTATAACGCTCAACTGCTTCCAGTCGACAGTTAGCCGAGAAATCGGCGGAGTGAGCGAGCTGTTCCGGAGAAGGCTGAAAGAGTTCATCATGTAGCTGGCAGATGAAGAGCAGCCGGCTATGAGTAGAAGGTTGTGAGCTCAATTGCTACTTTGAACGTAAAAGTTCAAAGTAGCAATTGAGCTCACAACCTTCTACTTGAACTTTTACGTTCAAAGTTGGTGCTTAGAATTTTTGTAAATTGTGGAATCCCAAATATGGCGGGAGCAATAGGCTGCATATGTGAAGATCATCGCACCTACGGTATCGGAGGTATGTGAACAGGTGTGTCAGGAAATTGAGATTCTGCGGGACCGCCTAACGGCGTCTCTCGCACTTGCGCGCTTCGCGCGACCTTGCAATATCACTAACCTACGGAAAGGCCTTTGGTATAGCCCCGCGTCGCGCAGGCGACGAGTCGTGCCATGAGTGCCAAATCAATCTTTGTAAAACTTAAAATCCTGCCGCGTACTTTTGCATGAATCCGTTCTTCACTTCCATAAGTTTATCATAGGCGTTCTCTCCGGGTTGTCCAGTAACGTCACTGGTTTGTAATGCTCTGTACTTCTGTGCAACGCTTATATATAGCAGGATAAGTGGCAGCTGGATTATCCAAAAGGGAAACGAGTTCGACACGTCTACTGTCGCCAGGCACGTTGCACAACTACTCCCCTCCCCACACTTCCCCCAACACACTCCTCCAGCACCGCATCTCCAGGATCTTTGGCGACGTGTTCGGTACGTCCACTGAATCGCCAAGCACGTTGGGCAACGTGTTCGGCACGTTTACTGAGTTGGTAGGCACGTTGCACAACCACAACCCCCCCCCCCCTGCTCCTCCTCATCCCCACATATTCCCCAATACACTCCTCCAGCACCGCATCTCCAGGCGCGTTTGGCGACGAGTTCGGTACGTCTACTGAATCGCCATGCACGTTGGGCAATGTGTTCGGCACGTTTACCGAGTCGGTAGGCACGTTGCACAACCACTTCACTATAAACGGCGAGGATATTAACACGCTTGTAGAGGCAATAAGTAAAAAACATTCATCGACTACCCATGAGCGACCTCGATTACCCCCAGGGCTAAAGCTTCGGACCGCTTGAATGACGTCCACAAAAATCGATAATTTTGATCAATATCGATTGATGGCGATCGACACTTCAAAAACGGACTTCAGATTCAAGGTCAGTGCCCTTAATGGCAAATACATTCCTCAGCATCGTTGAGTTGTAAATGAGTTATAAAGAGATAGAGATTTTTTTCAATTTGTCTCATTACTTTTGCCTCCCCCCCCCCCCCCCCCCAATACATATTTACGCTAGTATATCGTGTCTTTCTCTGGCTCCCGTTGTAGGTTATCTTTTGGTTTCTTTTTATGAAACCTAAGCGGCTGCTCTGTCATGTAATGCTTATGATACTTTTTGGCAACTTTGGTTCTTTAAGATAGCCTAAAAATTGTGAATCAGCGTTACGTTCTAATAAAGAAATGCAAATGAGAACAACTAATACAGTTTCTTACTTCCTTGAAACAACAAAGAAGAGTGAATTACACCGTAACTGGCTCTACATAGAACCTGATCGCTGTGTTCAGTTAAGTTTAGAGCCTATCTCAATTAATACTTGCATTAGCGTAGTCCATTGCAAACCGGGATCACATGCCTAGTGACTGCAAATAAACCCAACTACATGAAGTGGTCCAGAAGGGTTGTCACTGCTGACTTCTAACAATAGAACCTCTGATTAATTATTTTGTTTTGAGAACACAGAAAGCGGTTAAATGCTTATCCTACTATATATAAAGGAGTAGTGTGACTGTGCAAGTGCGTGCGTCCGTGCGTGCTTCCGTCCATCCGTCACAACTGAAGTGGGAGACTGCTTTTTGGCGATACTCAACGATTGATGGCGATTGATGGCAGCTGCTCGAAACTTTAGTCCTGGGAGTAATCGAGGTCACTGTACACGAATCTGAAGTCCGTTTTTGAAGTGTCGATCGCCATCAATCGATATTGATCAAATTATCGATTTTTGTGGACGTCATTCAAGCGGTCCGAAGCTTTAGCCCTGGGGGTAATCGAGGTCGCTGATGGGTAGTCGATGAATGTTTTGTATTTATTGCCTCTACAAGCGTGTTAATATCCTCGCCGTTTATTGTGAAATGATAATTTTCTGAATGTTTCATAGCATTCAAAAATGTTGCATTTTTTTTCAGCGTGCCGTTACTATATTAACAAAATAATTACGTGTAGATTTATAGTTAGTAGTTATTTTTGGCTAGTTATTTTTTGAGTAGTAATCAATATTCCGAGAAAAGCAGCCTCTCTTCGTGACCCTTTCTGACTTGTCCCACTCGACGTAGTTAAGGTGTTCTTCCTGCGGAAATCATGACATAGATGGCAGCTACAACTGCCATCTATGTCATGGTGAGAAGCTATTACTACGAAGAGACCGTACGGCTGGTACTGCAGTGTAGGTGGAGATCTATGTCAAATAAGTCTTCCCTGAAATGGACACAAAATGACTCTACAATGTTATGTTGATTGGGTTGATCCGGTTGTTCTGAAACAAGAGCACATGGCTATGTGTGACACATGAGGAATTAGAAGTTGAATTCAGTATACTTCTAAATTTTTACATTTTGATCAAACTACTAAAGATCTTCATGGTACGAATGCCGGCTGCTATTCTCTCCTCCACTCGTAGTGGCAACAACTACTAATGACAACAATTTGGTCGCAATTGGGTGCCTGGCAAGGAAGTACTTCATTGAGAATCATGCATTTTGTTCTTTATGGAAACTGGACTAGGTGAATATCTCGAATTACGCTGTTCTGGCATTTTTCTTTTGCGGCTTCTGTCTTCTTAGAAAGCGCGCCAAAATTTTAGGCCGCAGTCCGAGTGGCCGGATTCTTTCATTATCAATCCTAAAGGACAAAGCCATGAGTCACTCTGTCAACCGCTGGCGCTACATCTCGCCGTCCGTTGTATCGGCGCCGTCAACCGTAATCATGGCGACGCGGGAGGCACCACCCACGACCGGCAGTGTTGACTGCCACGACGCTTGGGCAGGCGAGACGAACGGTGAGGTACAGCGTCAGCAGCTGACAGTCAGTGACACATGCCTTCCTTCTAGAGGACACCGGTAAGGCAGCCGCCACCTTGTGCGTCATCATCTTCTTCTTCTCCTGAGCGTTTAGTCCCGCGCAGTCGCGGGGTCCGCTGTTTTTGTGATCTGTCGCCACCTCATCCTATCAAGGGCGTCATCTGCCGTGGCGCCGACTTCGGCGAGATCTCTCTTGATGACGTCCTTCCATCTTTTCCTTGGGGCTCCTCTCGGACGCTTTCCGGGTGCCTCGAAATCTAGGGCCAACCTTGTGGGGTGATCCTCTGGTCTTCTGAGGACGTGTCCATACCACCTCAGGCGCTGCTCTCTCATCTTCAGCTGGATCGGGGCAGTCTTCATCACTGCCCTAACATCCTCGTTTCGCACCCTGTCCCGACGGGTCCATCCACATGCCCACCTCAGCATCCTCATCTCCGCCGCGTGCAGTTGCCGCTCCTGCGCCTTACCCAGGGCCCAGCACTCACTGCCGTAGAGGAGGGCAGGTCTCACAACTGTTCTATAGAGCTTGCCTTTGAGCGTCCTGGAGCATCTACGGTCGCAGAGGATCCTTGTGGACTCCCTCCACTTGAGCCAGACTGCGTTTATCCGTCCCCTGACCGCCTGGTCCACACTTCCTTCCTCGGATAGGTCACTTCCGAGGTAGCGGAATTCTTCCACCTTCTCGATCGTTTTCCCTTGGCAGTCTAGGATCGATCCAGCGCACTGCTCAGAGCTGATGAACTTCGTCTTCTTCACGTTCAGCCGTAGGCCGTTGTCCGCGATGGCTCTCTGCCACAGCTGCACCTTCTCCTCCAGCTCCTCCTGGTTGTCGGCTACTAGGGCGATGTCGTCCGCGTAGAGGATCGTTCTGAGAGGGCCTTCCTCAAGGTGGTTCACTATAGAGTCAAGCGTCAGCAGCAAGAGGAACGGACTCAGAGCCGACCCTTGGTGTACCCCCACTGTGATGTCCACTTTCCTTGCCACCCCGTGTGGAGTTCGTATCGCCGCTTTCGAGCCCTCGTACATGTCCCTTATGACCGTGATCAGACATTCCGGGACACCCCTCCCTTGAAGGGCATCCCAGATTACGGCCCGAGCTAGCCTGTCGTAGGCCTTCTCCAGGTCCAGGAATGCCAGGTAGCAGGGTTTTCGTTTCTCCCGATATTTCTCCATCACCTGACGAGCGATGAAGATGGCGTCTGTGGTGGACCTCTCAGGCATGAAGCCCCACTGCACCTGGGAGACGGGTACCATCTCCCTCAGCCTTGAGTCGACCAGTCGTTCGCAGATCTTCATCGTGTGTGAGATCAGTTTGATCCCTCGGTAGTTGGAGCATTCGGAAGCGTCTCCCTTCTGCTTGAAGATGGGCACTATGGTGCTGTTCCTCCATTCATCCGGCATCTTACCTTCTTTCGTGATTCTGTTGAGGAACTGCGTCAGCCAGTTGATTCCGAGGTTCCCGAGCACCTTCCAAGCCTCTACTGGCACATCGTCAGGCCCTGCTGCCTTTCCGAAATTCATCTTCCCTGTGGCCTTGCGAACCTCTTCTTGCGTCCAGGGTGGGATGGGTCCTTCCGTTGGTTGTTCTTTCTCGGCCTCCCGACAAGGGAACTCCTCGTTCAGGAGTTCCTTGAAGTACTCCTCCCTCTGACCTCGACCGGCTTCCGTAACACCCTACCGTCAGCACTCTTCACAGTCTTCACTACTCGAATGTCGAGGCTAGCTCTATGACGCGCCTTGGCCAGGCGGATGGCGAACTTCTCTCCCTCTGGCCCGTCTAGTTTCTCGTACAGGGCATCCATTTCCACGTTCTTTGCCTTCGCTACAGCTGTTTTTGCCAGCCTCTTCAGCTTCCTGTAGGCTGTGAGATGCTCGGGTGCCCTCATCTTTTGCCACAGCTTTAGGCCTCCTTCTTCCTCTTCACCGCAGCCTGCACCTCTTCGTTCCAGAACCATGCCGATTTATCCCCTCTGGTTCCTCCCTTTGTTTCTCCCAGGGTTTCCTTGGCACATCTCAGGATTGTTTGGGCAACCCTCCTCCAGGTCTCATTCACGGGACCAGCTGGATCTGGAAGGCCTGCATCGAGCACTGCCCTTCGTAGCTCGTTCCGCTCTGAACCCCGCAGTCTCCACCATCGGATCCTGGGTTCCGTCCTCACTTTGGGCCTGGTGGGTAGAGGTATGCTAAGATCGGCTACCAAGGGTCTATGCTGTGATGCCACGTCTTCTCTCGGAATGACCTTCACATCCCGGACTGTTTTCAGGGCAGCCCTCCGAACCAGGATGTGGTCGACTTTCGTCCTTCTTCCTCCGCTAGCATAGGTCACCTTCTGGCTCTCCCTCTTCGCGAAGAAGGTGTTACAGACAGCCAGGTCGCGGGCGATAGCCAGATCCAGAATTCGTTCTCCATCCGGGTTTACCAGGCCGATCCCTTTTCCTCAATGAACCCTTTCCACTCCTCTTCTGCCGCTCCCCACATGCCCGTTCATGTCCCCTGCTATGGAGAGGTAGTCGCCTTCTGGTACGGACCTTATGACTTCCTCGAGCGAGAGGTAGAAGTCATCCTTGTCCTGCTCGGAGCATCCGGTCTGCGGAGCGTAGACAGACATAATGGTCCAGTAACCCTCTTTCGTGTCCAGCCGCAGTGACATGATGCGGTCGTTTATTCTTTGGACAGCCGCTACTGAATCCTTGGGGACTCCGCGACAGCTATCCCTACCCCGTTCCTCTTGGTGTCCTCTCCGACCCCTTCTCCGATCTCCCTGGCTTTCGCCCCTTTCCATCGCGCTTCCTGCAGACACAGGACTTGTATCCTTCTGCGCTTCATCAGGTCAGCCACTTCCCTAGATCCCCCCCCCCCCGGTCAGCGTTCCCACATTCAGAGTCCCCAGTCGAACTAGCTTCTTTAGCCGAGGTCGTTCGGCCCTCGGTAGCCCTCGCATACTGACCACAGAACTCGGGCGGGGGTTCTGTGCGCCACTTCCGGGTGACGTCCTAGCCTTTACACTGATTCTATTGCGACTTGTGATCATGGTTTTGTGACGAGGTTTCTCCATGAGCCGGCCTGTCAACCTGGGCCTGACGCTGGAACCGTTGCCATTTTTGCAATTTTTGCAGGGCATGGCCTGCCGGAGCCGGGAGTCGAACCTGTGATCGTTTGTGCATGAAACTACACTACTAACCACTAGGCTAACTCGGCTCCCCTGTTAATCGGATTGAAACATGATTGTTTTACTTTAAGAAGACGAAGAAGAAGAACAGTTTTGCAGTTATTAAAAGCCTCCAATCAAGTCCAGTATTCCTTGATGGCTCTGCGAGTTCTACTCATGCGCACTGGAGAGAGTCTATGTGGTGAACAAGTGGTGAAAAGTTACATGATGGCTAGGCTGGTTGCAGCATGGAGTATGGTATGGCTCAGCAGGTGATCATCTTCATTCCAGTGCAAGGAGAAATTTCATGTTTTTCTGTGGGCTGGAACGAAATGCTCTCAGGCCATTCGAATGTGAGACATTGTGCTAGAGTGTGACCAGAAAAAAAGGCTAGCCCAATTCCATTGCCAGGAATTAACTAGAGCGGCCCATCTACAAAGCTGCGTTTTTCTGTCACAGCTCCACAGCAGAACATAAAAAAGTAAATAGGAAATAGCAATGAGCTATGAGGGAAGTCTTAAAAGTGAGAACATCGTCATAATCCGAATTGTATCACGTTCGGTGGACCTTTCTCATCCATGGACCAAGATCACATTTACGAAAATTTACGATTTACGACCCAAAATGTCATAAATGTAAAAAATTTGCCAAAAATCTCCGTAAATCGTAAAATCGTAAATCGTAAATCGTAATTACGCACACCCCTGGTCACCGAGTGCACGTCCGCGTTTCAGCGCCGCGACGTCGCACGCGGCTAGCGCGCGAAGTCGCTTTGGAGTTAGGTCCTGGAGCCCCTGGGAGAGGTAGGCTGCGGCCCCGCGACGAACTGGAGCAAACGCATTATAGAATAAGGACACTTTTCGCACATTCAACTCACCTAATATTTCCAAGGTTCAGAGAAATTGACATATTGCGATTTCGTAGAATTGTATCGACTAGAAGCTTACGACTCTCTTTAAGAAATTGCGAGCCCTTGAAATTGCACCTATGGAATGAGACAACTTTCATTGCTGATCTTTTTTGTAATTTTAAACTGTATTTCATTTAACGCCGTATTTACCTCTCAGCAAGGCGCTGTTCATTGTATGTTATGCAAAATTTTCAGCCACTACACACCGCGAACATGCCGGAGTACGGCTACGAATCCGGGCTGTTTTCGTATGCCTAATGAAATGTCAACAACGCCAACCCGAGACCATCAAGTCTCATGACATAGAAGAGATTAGTTGGTCTATAAGGTGATTCTTTAAAAATCTTCTTTAAGATTTTTTGTTCTTGTCGCGAATGCGAGCAGCATTGGGAGGCGGAAACGCGCCAATCATTTACACCGCATCGAATGGGCATACCATTCAGAAAGGTCGTCGGCGGTCTGTGCACTCATTGACTGGTGCGTGTTCTATCGATGCATCCGTTTCTTTCTGAAAGACGCTGCTCTCGGTGGAGCAGCCCTAAGAAGTACTATCATTGATTGAATTTTCCTTTGTGATGAAAGCCTTTGTATCGCAGCGGGTTCCGTGGTTTCTTGGCTAGATACAGTTGTTGAATGGGAGAATGGACGGAACGGTCTGATGGAACTAGGGAGATCACAATGGCTGGATTTCCCCCGCCCAGGATGCAGAATTGCTGCTGCGCACTTTCACTGTGAAAAACGCTGGGAGAAAACTCTAAAGCACCGGAACAGCTTGATCTGGACCATCACCGGGTCGCCCGGCTGCTACGATAAGAAGAATCCAGTGAGGTTGTAGGACAGGTGCTTCATGAACGATAGGTGGCGACGTTCTTTCTGAATCCCTTTTCCTATCGCCGATCGATGTTGGCCTGAATATCATAATTCACTACCGTTTGTGAGTTTGCAACCCCCATTTATCAGCCATCATATTAAAACGAAATCCACCTGATCGGTCGAATCAGAAGGAAAAAAGATCAAATAAGCTGGAAAACCCATAACATCAAATGATCTTCGCTCCCAGTTAAAACTCCATCTGCTGTGAAGCTATCCGACGTCTGTGACATGTCTTCTCAATCTACAAGCACGTTGAACGACGTCTCTGACACGTTTGAATTCTCGCGCACGTTGGACGACGCCTCTGACACGTTTTTTGAATCCCCAAGCAATTTGGACGACGTGTTTGACCCGCCTTCTGAATTCCCACTGACGTTAGACGATGTTTGTGGCACGTCTTCTGGTTCCTTGCGCACGCTGGGCGACCAGTGCGGCACGTCTTCTGAATCTCTACGCACGTATGGCGGCGCCTCTAAGATGCCTTTTGAGTCTTTTTAACTCCCAAACACCTTGGACAACGTCTGCGACACGTCTTCTGAATTCACAAGCACATTGAACGACATCTGTGGCCCGCCTTTTCGATCCCCTGAATCCCCACGCATCTTGGACATCGTCTGTGGCACGTTCGAATCACCGCGCACGTCAGATGAGGCCTTTAGCACGTCTCTGAATCCACAAGCACCTTGGACGACGTCTGTGACAGGTCTTCTGAATCCACAAGCACCTTGGACGACGGCTGTAGCATGTCTTCTGAATCCCCACGCACCTTCGACGACGGCTGTAGCACGTTCGAATCACCGCGCACATCGAATGTTGCCTCTAGCACGTCTTTTGAATCACCAGCAGCTTGGACCACGTCTTCCAAACGTCTTCTGTAGCCACATTCGCGCTGGCCTCCCAAAAATGAAGGCGCGACATTCGTGCCGCAGGCGTAATGCGTGGGCCGCACGCAAGCTTGCTGCGTCGCGGTCTTCAGAAATTTGAACCCGTCGCTGTTTTCGTTCTTCACGCCGCAGCTCTATTCTTTCGTTGCGTGTCTTACCGTTCTTCGCGTTTCTTTGTTTCTTTTATTCATTCTGGATTTCTGATCACCACTACGCAATGTTTTGTGTCGGCAGCAAATAAGTCGGGGACGGGTGGTGGGGAAGGGCGTCTGGACAGGCCTACACAACGTTTGATTAAATGAACCTGGAGGCTCTTAAGAGTGGCTGGGTAGAGAAAGCAGGGGTGGTGTATGCAGTGCAGGAGCAGTAGACGCCACGACTGTAGCGTAGCGACGCAGGCATCGCTGTATCATACTGTCACGACTCCACTTGTCTAGTAGGGTGGACGGAGAAGGGGGGGGGGGGTGTGGGAGGAGTCGCAGTCAAAAAAATTGCCCAAACTTCGCTCAAGGGAGCTATTTGGTGTGCTGATCACGAATCTATTATTCGTTTTGGCGCTATGGTGTTTGGGGGGGGGGGGTGGGGTCACCATAGCATGCCGCGGCGAGTAGCTACATACAGCGAATGTAAATGCAGTCTTATCTCCTTGTTTCGATTACAGATCCACGTTATATTTGCTTCCGTTTCGGGAAAGGGAGAAAACTCCAGGATGTAGGAAATTTTAGCACGGGTGCGTCACTCGAGCCACATCCCGCAGTACCTTCTCCTGCCTAAACCTGTGTTCCCTTCCGCTCACACAGAGCAGAGCACAGAACAGATCTGGGCGCTATGTGACAACGGAGGGGTTGGCAAAATTCAACGAATCACCTAGGATGCGACTCAGCACATCCTAGGTGATTCGTTAAAAGTGAATAAATCCCGGAAACAATAACGAAAATGAAAAAAAGCACTCACCTACGTCACTTTGCCGGAAACTTTAAAGGGCCTGCTCCTACTATCGGACGTGGGTCCTGCAGTGAATATGATATTGCACGAGGAGAGAGAACGGAAGGGTGGAGTGCGCGAGACGGTTTTTTGTTTAGAGTTCTTTTAGAGCTTTTTTGGCGCTATGGTGGTTGGGGGGGGGGGGGGTCAGCATGGTCTGCCGCGGCGGGCAGCCGCGGCGTGTAGCTACATATAGCGAATGTAAATGCAGTCTTATCTCCGCTTTTCAATTACAGATCCGTGTTTTACGTAGTTCCGAATTTGGCAAGGGAGGGAACTCCAGGATGTAGGCAATCCTAGCACGGGTGCGCCACTCGGGCCACACCCTGGAGTCCCTTCCCCTGCCTAAATCTGTGCTCTGCTCCGCGTCAGCGGAGGAGAGCACAGAACAGAGCTATAGCATTGTTTGGTTGTTTCCTTTACTATCAGTGTGTTACCGTTTCTTTTTTTTTGTCTGTGACACTTTTTGCAAGGTGACCCCCCCCAACTACCATAGCGCTTTTTTTACTTGTGTATGATGTGGGAGGGAGGGAGGAGGGGGAGGCGCGCCGAGGGGGTTGGAGCGAGAGGGGGGGGGTGGATTCGGAAGGAAAGGGAGGCGCGCCGAGGGGGATGGGAGTGAGGGGGGATTCAGATTTGGGCAAGGGAAGGGACTCCGGGGTGTGGCCGAGTGTACTTAGGTCACTCGGAGGACCCCCCCCCCCAAGCAAGATGGAGGACCATTCCGGTTAAATGGTAAGTAGTTTTGTATTGCTTACATAAATGTCTACCTAGGCATATATATTTTTTCCAATTTTGCCAACCCCTCCGTTGTCACATAGCGCCCAGATCTGTAGCATTGTTTGTTTGTTTTCTTTACTCCCAGTGTATTTCTGTTTCTTTTTTCGTGTCAGTGATACTTTTTGTAAGGTGACCCACGTATGGTGGCAAATCGATCGAGCGCGTTACACGATCGATTTGGTCAGCGTACATGTCATCGCGTCGCACGTCGCGTGCATACTCGTTAGGAATCGTTCAGTCTGCACGCGATACGCGACGCGAAGGGCGCAATTCGGGTGGGAGGGGGGGGGGGTCGGTCAACATGGCGTGCCGCGGCGAGTAGCTACATACAGCAAATGTAAATGCGGTCTTATCTCCTTGTTTCGATCACATATCCGTGTTTTATATGCTTCCGAATCGGGCAAGGGAGGAAACTCCAGGATGCAGGCAATTCTAACACGGGAGCGTCACTCGAGCCACACCCTGGAGTCCCTTCCCCTGCCCAAATCTGTGCTCTCCTCCGCTGACACAGAACAGAGCTATAGCATTGCTTGTACCTATGCTTTACTATCAGCATGTTTTGTCGCTTTGTTTTGTGTTGGTGATACTTTTTAGGAAGTGACCCCCCCCCTCCCCCCCGGACCCGATTTGCGCCACGCGATGTTATTAGAGGCTCAGGTATCGATCCGCGACGCGATGTGATGATAAGCCCTCATATCGATTCATCGGGTCGCGCGATCGATATGGGAGCCTATCATAGCATCGCGTCGCGCGTCCCATGCACACTAAACGATCACTAAACGCTTCCTAGAGGCCCCACATATTTCTGCGGCAACGCCGCGGCCCTATCCTTAACCATAGAGCAGCGACGCATAGCTTGCCACCGGCGGCGTCCCTGCTCTATCCTTAACCATAGCGGAGCGGCGTTGCCGCAGAAATGTGTGCGGGTCTTTAGAAGAGATGTTGGTGCTAATGGGGTCGCGCGGAGGGGGCACCTGGTCGGCACCTTATTCGAGATAGGATTGAAAGCTGTACAACCGTGATATTCCTACGTCTTCTAACCCTGATAATCGGTCACATGAGTGTCCATAACTGTTCAGCATACCTTCTCCTCGGCTTATCCTAGTTGTGATATCTCACCATATGTAGTTTTTACTCACTGTGGGTTTGTCTGGGAGCTCGAGTTGCTACCGCATTGATAAAAGAGCTCTCAAGAAAACTCAGAGTGGAGATGCGGTACCAGTAAGCAGAGCCACTGTCAGCGTTGACCCCTTCAGTTTACGTCGTCTTTTTCCTTACTACCATTAGTAGAAGAAACGATCACTTTAGAACTGGAAATAAAATTACAACTAGAATTTCTTCTTTGGGTGAAAACATCTTCTCAACCTGCAGCGTCTTGAAGATACAAATGTGTTAATACTTAGTTAAACATCATGTCATCAGCTTGAAGATCGTATGAACATTGGTGTGAAAACGCTCTTGAAAGTCAATCACTCCCGTTTCATCAGAAATCAGTGACAAAAGCTGATATAATGTTCATCGTCGCTTTCTTTGCCTTATTGGTAAGCGTCGCACACCGCTGTCAGTCGTACAATCAGATATCCGTGGCACTTCAGTTTCTTCTTTTCAGATGTCATCTCTCACACGCATTATGGAGTTGATCCCACGTGTAAAAGACACGTTCTCGCTTTTCAAATTCAACAAAGGTGGCGACGCTGTGGTGGAGACTAAAGTTGTACCCCGAAGAATTATCCATAGCGAGGAGTTCTTCACTCAGCTTGGCTATCTCGTTGAGTTATGGAAGTTTATTGGAGTCAATGGAGTCGAGGTTATCGTACATTCTCGGGTGCGTTTTGTGATGTTTTTTCGTTGTTTGTTATGTCGTTGTGTTATTTTCTACATTATTACGGTCTGCAAATAACGGTTTCGCATCCAAGCAGCAGTCTTACCGTATGCTTTAAAGGCCTGATGAAGCGAGCTTCAGTGCTCTTTCTCGTTAGAGCTTCGAAAAAATTGTGTATGACACTCAACGCCTTCGCTCTAATTTGACAACATATTCATCAGAGCTGAAATCTCTCAAATAACCCTAACCCCTCAATCAGGGTGACTCTTTTTGTAGACGTGCCAATACGGTAATCGTATATGTTGGTGAACTCGTGTTTTAGAATAAACGAGGCAATGTTATGTGGTGACGCAGACATCGCTCCAACGCGACGTCGCGTTCTTATGGTGTTCAACGTCGCACGCGGCGATGAGTGGGAATTCCGGAGTTTCACAATAACCCTATGTACATCTTCCGCTAAAAAACACAGCAGCAGCGTTGCTTCTGCTAAAAAAATGTCTTTAGAAACCCACTTATATTGAACGCACGTGATCGCGGTACATTTTACCATTACATCGCCTAATGTCACCTGCACCTATCGAATTCCGTCCGAGGAATAACAAAGAACGCAAGTGATCATTGAAATAAGGATGCTACTGCATGTTGAATTTCATGTTTCCAGGACGCTAAAGTAGTACCCGAACTCATAAAACGAGGCTACAATTTCTATAAGGTCGTAGAACGAAAACTCGTGCTCAACCGCTGGATCGCAGAGGGACCGTCTCAATTTCCATTGTGAGTTTTTGCCGTTGCTATTTTTCTGCTCCAGGCGCTCAACTGCCTGTCTGATTCCACTAGAAGCTCCACAATTTGAACAAAAATTGAGACGCACAAGCTTAACCTGCATTGGCCGCTCCGCTCTCGTGCGCCCACTCGATTGATTTTGCCGGGTCTATATGCGTAGGTCACGTCGCGCGCCATCCCAGCATTTAGTTCCAAACAATCGGCCGTGATGGATAGGCTCCGTCCATTAGCATAACGTCCAGAAGTTGAGGGTGCCACGCCCTATCGCGATTTTCCTCAGACGCGACGCGTAGCGAGCGGAAAACGGCGCTTTCGGACGCGCTTTTGCGCCCCTCTTCATCTTTCGCGCGGCTTGTGCTGGTTGGAGGGGCGACATGTCCGGTACTGTATTAGGTGGTTGAAATATATTGATCAAAGATAAATTTCACAACAGAAGAGGACTAAAGTTGTAGGCTTTCTTTTTCTGATGATGATTTCACAGTAGAGGTACGTATTTTGAGCGACGTTTGCATATAATCATTATTCGAATGAGATCACACTTTTGCTGAAAGAGCGGAATCACGAGATCTCTACCGAGTCCAAAATCGTGTAGATGAAGTGGTTTTCGAAGTGGAATTAGGAATTTGCAGGGTTGGTTGGAAAAACTGATGACTTCGCAGTCGCTCCTACACACTAGCTTTTCATTGCGATAATTTCTGATTAGGGGCGCGTGTAGCGCAGTCGGAGGAGGCGTCGGCTGTCGCGTGCACCCGATACCAGGTTCCTGGTTCTGATTTCCCGCCCAGGCCAACCAAGCCTTCCATCCCTGCGGGATCGGTGAATTGGTACCAGACTTCTCTGGGAAGGATAGAGCGCGGACTTGTTCATCGGCTGGCCACCGCAAGTCATTGTATGGCCAAATACGCATTCATGTCGCCTCCACGACATCCCGTAGAAGTAGAATGCGTGGCGCACCCCAAAGGGATTGAGTAACGCCGTCCTTTATCCTTTATCCTTTAACTGCTGATTTGTAATAAACTCCGTAGGGTTTTCTCCAAGTGTTGGAGTTGAGCTCGTGCGAGGTACAAGCATAGTGCAGTTAGTGAGGGCGCGGACTGTCGTATGCACTTCCATTCGAGGTTCTTGGTTCGACCTGGTTCAAATCCCTAGGCGAATAAGGCCTTTCATCACTAGGGGGTTGGTGAATTTTTACTAGACTTACCTGGCAAGGCTAAAATGCTGACTTCTTCATCGATAGGCCACCCCGAGTCACCGTGTAGACCAAGTATGTACGCATTCAGATTGCTTCAACGGTTTCATCTTACCAGGAAACTATCTCAACGGTAGGTCGGAACGGCGTAAGTGTTGTATATGGGGAGAATCGCCTATCTCTGGGAAACAACAAAACGGAAATTTCTCGACCCCAATACAACTCTGCACAGAGTTAGGGACGACGGAAATTGGACCGTTGGCGGCGGTAAATCTATGCCTGGAGGCGGAGGGCGGGCTCAAGTTGGCTGGAAACAGCGATGACGAGCGAGCGATGGTGGCGCAGTGCGTAGAGGGGCGGCGTAATCCCCATAATCGCTATTTCCAGCCAACTTGAGCCCTCCCTCCGCGTGTAGGCATATGGCTAACACCGCCAACGGCCCAACTTCTGTCGTCCATAACTCTGCGCAGAGTTGCATTGGGGTCGTGATATCTGCATTTTGTGGTTTCCCAGAGAGAGGCGAGTCTGCTCATATGCAACACTTGGGTCGTTCCGACCTACCATTGAGATAGTTTCCTGGTTAGAAGTAGGATGCGTGGCGCAGCCAAAAAAGAGATTGATTATCGCCGCACACCTACCCATTAAGTGCGCACATTGTTTGAAACCTTAGAAAATTCTCATTTCTGAGGAAAAATTAATGGTTTAGAGCTCGTTTTAAAGATCAGGAAGACGGCTATTTTTTAGTGCCAAAAGAAGAGATTGCGCCATGCACTTGTTCAAAAGATCGAAGAAAATATTTCCATGGAGTTTCGCACTTGCAAACGGTAGGACAAACCAGTTGTAAAAAACGCACATATCCTCACTTGGTTGCTTTATGTAAGCCATTACACTATCAAATAAACATCGGAAGAATCTTTTCGAGTGTGTAGCGCGATGTGGTTCTGTTATGCACTAAACAATTGCAGTTGAGTGTTGAGTGATAATCTATTGCATTGCTTTCAGACACGAGACTATCGTCATGGCCGTTGAGGCACTGGTTGTCGACGACTCTGGTCGCATTCTGATGATTCGCGACAAGCAGTGTGTTTTTTCTTCTTCGTAATATTCGGGTCCGCACTATACCCAGTGACAGCACGACCCCTCTTCGTATCTCATTCATATATTTTTTCTTTATTTGAGCCTTCATTTGACAAATATACAAAAATCACAGAGCACCGAAGGTAACAAAGAACTACTTATGAGGGATAGCCTTAGGCCCCGTTTATAATTCGTCGCGGCGCGACGCGATGGCCACGCAATGAGGCCAAATTGATCGATCGCGTCGCACAATCAATACGGCCACTATGCCTGGCGTCGCGTCGTGCCGCGACGAAGTATAAACGGGGCCTCACAAGGGAAGGGTCTGAAGAGTATGCCTGAACGGGAGAGAGCGAGTCACCTAGCAGCAGCGAGTTATCCTCACCCCTCAATTAGTGTAAAATGTGTTTCTTCTTTGCCAAGTGGGAATCCTTGAAGTCACAATGGAAGCAGCGCCTCACGAGTTCTGCGGTCTCTTGTACGCCCGCGGTGCCTCTTCCGGTGAGTGGGTCGGAGCACAGTGGGTAGTGACGCTGCTTCATGCGAGGAATGTCGGAGTTCGATTCTCCTGCGTTGCTGCATTTTTGCATTTCTACTGAATGGTTGAGTTTTCAATGATTCTGACGTCTATAGCAGTTTCAGAAATTCATTTGCGCAATAACTCTATACGGAAAATTCATCGTGCTACAACATTTTAGAGTAGGAAAAGAAATACTGTTCTTGCTAAGAAGACAAAAAGTTTAACACACTTAAAAAAATCACAAAACATTTCAATACAAATCTATCCAAGTGTGTGGGGGGGGGGCGAAACAGGTGTAAACATCGTGGTTTCCTCTGCCTAGGAAATTGAAAAAAAATTGTCCTCTTTGCAACAGCAAAAAACCGCCGTTGTCAGAGATTCAGTGTGAAGTCCCCCCACTAGGATGGATCCAACATTTATTTCCCTAAAACGAGTGTGGTTTGACATAAGATTCGTCTGCTTTGTCCTGAAATTGTTCTGTTTTCTAAAAAGTGCCCAGTTTAGCGCTCTCGAAGCACTCTGAGTAGGAGTGCTCAGTGTGAGTAAGGCTTTGACGACCGCTTCGGTTGCGAAAGAGTCGAAATCCTTCTTCAGGTGGAAGGTCTTTGTTCATATATTGTTTTCATTATGCTGATGGCATCCATATTAAATTTTAGCGACGCCAAAAACATTCATTGAGGCAGGCCGTTTGGAGCTGAACCCTTATTATCGACCTTCTGATGAGATTCGTAGCTAAACCGCTTAAGGGTGGTTAAAGGCCCATGCACACTTCTGCGACAGCGCGGCACGGCCATGATGAAGGATAGGGCCGCGACGGGCGCGGCGCGACATAGCGACACGTGCCGCAGAGGGGGGCATGCACACTTTTGCGACTATCGCGGCGGCTATCGCCGGCGATGCCGCGCTGAGTGCCGCAGGCTGGAATGGTTCAAATCATTCCTAGCGGCGCGACATGCACTGGGACGTCGGTCCCGTTGCCTATAACGATGCTCTAACGCGACCGCGCCGCGACCGCCGGATTTCGCGGAGGTGACCGTCGCTCCTCTTGCCGCGCCGCGGTGTCGCAGAAGTGTGCATGGGCCCTTAGTGTGCGCGCGACGCGCGACGCGATGCCATATGTAGTGGCCGAATTGATCAATCGCGTCGCTCGATCAATTTGGCCGCTATACATGCGTCGCGTCGTGCGTCGCGCGCTCACTAAACGAGCCCTTAAGGCCCCCGCAGACTTTTGCGGCGTCGCCGCCGCCTTAAGCTTAACCATAGAGCAGGGACGCAGAGCTCGCCGCCAGCGGCACCGGCGGCGTCGCTGGCGGAAATGACTTGAATCATTCTACCCGGCGGCGCCGCTCCAGTGTCTGTCTGTCTGCGCTCTGCGCTCTGCCCTTTCGCGGCGGGATCCAGAGCGGAGACGGTCGATGCGGGCGCGCGATCGTCATCGGGGCGCGTTATTGTTAAGCACCAGTCGGTCCCGACTAGAAACAGTACAGTACCTCGCTGTCACCGCTCCCACTGATGATGAGTCAAGCCGCTGAGCGGCTGCCGCCGAGCAGCGCCGCTCAGCGATTTCGCCCGGCGCTCGCCGCAGAAGTCTGCGGGGGCCTTTAGGGCGTTCTTCAGGTGTGTGTGTGTGTGTGTGTGTGTGTGTGTGTGTGTGTGTGTGTGTGTGTGTGTGTGTGTGTGTGTGTGTGTGTGTGTGTGTGTGTGTGTGTGTGTGTGTGTGTGTGTGTGTGTGTGTGTGTGTGTGTGTGTCTGCTTTCTCTTTGAGGCTTTCTGAGATTCTGTCACCTCGTAGAATAAGCCACACATCGGTATTAAGATCCCTTACCTTAACGTAACCTTTTCCGTCCCTCTGGAGAGATTGTGGAGGAGGTAACAAACTCCTTTTCTTTCTCAAGTTCCTCTTGTTTCTGGCTGTACAATCTTGATCCCTAATCTGCCTATGATTAGCTTGTCTGAACCGGTCTGAGCCCTGCGTTACATGTACTTCAATTCGTGAATCCATGTTTCAGAAACAATTGCTGGAAGTTTCCTGGTGGCATTCCGATTGAAAACGAAAGTGTATTTGAAACGGCTTTGAGGGCAGTAGAATACAAAACAGGAGTTTATGGAGTTGTAACGACGATTATCTCCATCAAGTGAGTTATTGTTTGTGGGAAATTTTAAAAAATTGAAAATAAATACGATAACGGCGTTGTTTGTTGTCATTATAAGGCCTTTGTCATACCATCGCTCACCCCGGGCGACGCCTAATGATATGCTCCCATATCGATCGCGCTGCGCGATGCAATCGATATGGGTGCATATGGCCTATGTCATACCATCGCTCTTCGCTAGCGACGCCTAATGATATGCACCCATATCGATTCCATCGCGTCGCCCGATCGATATGGGAGCACATCATTAGGCGTCGCTCGGGGTGAGCGATGGTATGACAAAGGCCTTAGCGCCGTTCCTCCTGTTGTGGGTTCAAATTGAACTGGAGATATTTGTTGGGCGTTTTTCACCTTAAATCTTCATGGGATCACGTTGCAAACGTTACAGCAGAGTTCTAAATTTTTTTGCAAAATTCTCCCAAGCGAAGAATATGATGCAGAACTGCACGCGGCTATTAGCAGCTGAAGGTGTGGAAAGTTTAGTCAGCGTTTGGGGAGGGTGATAGCGTAGTCGGGAAAGGCGCCGGCTGTCGGGTGCACTCCGAATCGTGGCTCTTGTTTCGGGTCTTCCCCCCCCCCATGCCAAACAACCTTTTTCCAAGGTCGGTGAAACGGCATCAAACCTGTCGGGGAGATAAAACACTGTCTTGACCATCGGCTGACCACCACAAGTCAGTGTGTTGGTCGGATGGGCATTCAAACTGCCTTAGCGATTCCACGTAGAAGCAGAATACCAGGCGCATCTCAAGCAGAGATTGATTGACGTCGACTAACACTCTTTATCCTTGATATTTCGCAAGCCGACAGCCGTACAACGGGTTTCATTGTAAAGTGAAGAACAAAAGAATAGTATAATATTAGTCAATCCCTTTGCGGGATGCGCCACGCGTTCTACCTCTACTGAATATCATGGGGCAACTTGAATGTGTCTGTGGCCCTCGCAATGAATTACATAGCCAACCGCTGACCAAACCAGTGTCTCGTCTTTCCAAAGAAGTGCAGTAGCCTTTCATCGACGCCGAAACGATGGAAGGCTTGATTGTCCTGAGCTGAACCCAAACCATGAATCTGGATTCGGGCTGCTGGCACGCGATCACGCTAGCACTTCCGCCGACTACGCTATCACGGAAGCTCACCAGCTCCTTAAAAAAAGCTCCTAAAAAATTGTGTAGCTAATGAAGATACACCGGTAGGGTAGATCTGTTTCCATTTTTCCGCTTTCATGCCACGAATTTGATTTTTATTCTAAAACAGACAGTTAACGATGAAGTCGTTTTTTTTTTGTCCGTTGTGGATCATTTAGTGTGCATGTGATGCGCGATGCAATACAATGATAAGCTCCCATATCGATTCATCGCGTCGCGCAATCAATACAGGAGCTTATCAATACATCGCGTCGTGTACAATGATAAGCTCCCATATCGATTCATCGCGTCGCGCAATCAATACAGGAGCTTATCAATACATCGCGTCGTGCATCGCGTGCACACTAAACGCTGGCGGAATGCCGTTCTACTCCTGCCCTTTAAACAGCGGCGTGGCAAATGTATGCGTCTCCACTATCTCGTAAGCCCTAGTTTATACTTAAGCTGCTACGCCGCGCGGCACCACGACCGCCACAGATATCGATTTTTCGCGCCGCCCGGTCGATGTCTATCTCGCCCATCGTGCCGCCCGCACAACGGCGCTAGTATAAACTAGGGCTAAGGCTCTCTGGACTCTCGAGCAAGCCCAGAGGGTTGGGGGGTGGGCGGGCCAGGGAGACGAGGGAGTAGAACGCTAGAATCCCCTAAACGCTCCCTTAACATGTTGACGCGACTTTCAAGTTTCTGGTGGGTGGGACCAATCACTTTTTTGCAACATCGATAGTTGTTTGATAATTGGAGCCATTATTTGTGGAGAAGCGCGATAAATCAGTGAACGGATATTGTTTTGGTGGACCACTATCTTTACAGTAGTATCTGAAGATGAAGTACACATGCACGAAATAGTTCCTTTGATAGAATTGAATCCAACTAGAAAAACAGGATACAAGCCTGCGACAAGAAATCCTGTCACATTGTCCTACACGGCCGAAAGGTTGTGACACAACATCGTGTCACGCGGTCGCCAACATTTTAAGCTGCACTTTACATACTTAACGACCTAGTAACCTTTTAACGGAACACATCTCGTCAAGCAGTTTTCTATGTAAGATTTTCAGCCACAACAACAGGGAGAATCTGATGTACGGTACCGTGTCTGGGATGTTCTTCGTCTGCTTGATGAAATACAAATCTGGTGATGCAGCCGCGCATGGTGAAGACGTTCTCGAGGCCGCGTGGTTTACCAGGTTAAGTTCTCGGTTTCGCTTCCGTAGAGCATTAGCTGCTCGGAAAAACGAGCTTAGAATGGGAATGTTTGAAGAATTCCAATGGTCGTTTGTGTAGGTGAGCAATTAGAGCAGTCCCCACCCGTTGTAATGCGTTTGACGGGTCCGACGCCAATCCGCGTCATAACGGGAGCTCGTCTTTTCTACATTCCTTTATGTGCAGATTTTCCTAAAATCGCATAAAATAACCAAAAAGCGGTAAATAGGACGCAGTCAAGAAGACAATGTGAGTTTATGGAATAACATCCTTAAAAGAGTGAACGCCTGTCCGTCTGTCCGGGGTGTTTTCAAGACGTTGTTCCACGAGCGTCTAGATTCAGATGATCTGCTGCTGACGTCGTGCAACAGACCTTCGTGTCTAGAAGACGTACCGCTCACGTTATGCAACGAGCATCTAGGTTTACAAGAGATGTCACCGACGTCCCGCAACGGGCGTCCGAGTTCAGAAGTTCGTAAAGTGTTTTCAATCTCGTGCTCGCACACGCATTTTCATGCTGTTAGCTCTCCTTGTCTTTCCGCAGTAGTCGACTGAACTCGGAAAAAATCGTGTCACACAAGGCTAACCTGCATTTTCGCATCGCTGTAGCTTTGTTCAGTCATAAGCTGCGTCGCTGTGTTTCAGCACGCTTCTTGAACCTTTTAATGCTTACAAAATTCACAAGTTTCAGCCTGAAGGATTCAAACTTGACAGAGTTATTGCCCTCAGAACACGGCCGCGCGTGCAATTTGCGAGCGGTCGCGTCCACTCGATTGATATGTTCGACCATATATGCATTGTACACAATGCACTCTCGAAGGACTCCTGGAATGACAGAGCCCTGGCGACGTACGCCATGCTTGAGATACTCCGAAAACATGCAATTCCTGGGAAATAAGCTGCTATAATCGCAAAGAGCCTGCTCCGCTCGTTCGTTTTGGCCACCCATTTCGCAATGGAGCGCAAGTTTTCAATTTCGATTTCGGACATTTTCATGGCGCCATATGAAATATGTACACCAATCGATAGAGCTCGAGCTCTTGAGCTCAAGTATGCTCATGGTTTTTCAAATGGGTGACTTTATGCAAGTTTTATCAAAAGACGCAAAAACCGCAAAGTCGCGGTTTTGCGGCGTCCGGTGCTGTATATTTTTGCCGCAAAGTGTAGGGAAATTTAGATCTAACCAGGATGCTATCTCAACGGTAGGTCGGAACGGCGCAAATGTTGTATATGGGCAGAACCGCCACTCTCTGGGTAGTAACAAACTGCAGGTATCTCGACCCCAACACAACTATGCGCAGAGTTAGGGGCGACGGGAGTCGCTGGTTGACGCCCTGTTGATTCGCGTGCTCCACAGCTGACGGGCGCGCGCGGGATGAGTGCTCGTATCGCGGCCAAGCGCAGTGCACAGGTGGCGTAGTAGGGAAGAGATCGGGCTCGTAAACGCGGGATCCAAACCCCGGTCCCGCGTTTGCGAGCCCGAGCTCTTCCCTACTACGCCACCTGTGCACTGCGCTTAGGCGCGATACGAGCCCTCATCCCGCGCGCGCCCGTTAGCTGTGGAGCACGTGAATCAACAGGTCGTCAACCCGCGACTTCCGTCGCCCCTAACTCTGCGCAGAGTTGTATTGGGGTCGAGATACCTGCAGTTTGTTACTTCCCAGAGAGAGGCGGTTCTGCCCATATACAACACTTGCGCCGTTCCGACCTACTGTTGCGATAGTACCCTGGTAAGAGGTTTGCAGGCATGTTCTCACTTACGGGCATAAACATCGGTTATTTCAGGGCTCAGCTGCAGAAATTTGACCACATGAAGATCTCTCAACCACACATGCAGATATTCAATGATTACGAGAGTCTGATCATGTCAGGTTCCATTTCGCAAACCGGAGACGTAAAAGCAAGCTCGATGGTTTATAATTTCCGTCGTTAGGGTCCTACTACTTGGATGGAATTGCTGTTCGGGATCTCTTTTTTTCATATTCATCGGTGAATTATCCACTTGATCAACATGAAGATCTGTCGTAAGAATAACAAGCTTGGGGGATGGGCTCTATGCGAGCGTTGAATAAGTGGCATTGAGCGCAATTTTAATGTGAACCGTGATTCTTGTGAATTATAGTAAACAGATATTTAGCAAGTTGGATGAAAAGGTGAAATTTTCTTGTGAATGTTGATTGTTGTGAATTATTGTAAATCTATATTAATGATTGTTGTGTATTATTGTAAATCTATATGAATGATTGTTGTGAATGATTGTTGTTGTATGTCTATATCTGTCGAAATAAATGGGAGAGGGGAGTCTTTTTTTTGCGCATGGTGATTCACAGGAATTATTTAACTCGATAAGTATTTAATAACAAAATGAACATTTTTGAAGAGAATTTGCAATGCTCTTCAACGTCTCATCAAACTCTGTAAATCAGCTACGTGCCGAGCTCATATGAAAAGGATGCAAGGTCAAAGGGACAGTATGAGGTTGATGCAACAGCATATGCATACATACAGGCACAATGATAGCTCACGAGGCAAGGGTTCCGACCTCCCATAGAACTTCAAGCTGAGACCATGAGGAAGAACTCGGAATGCTGATTACGAATATGGGTGTCAAAATTGCAAAATGAAATTATTGAGCGAGTTATGGCCTATCGTGGCGAGTCATTATGGCTCCGTAAGAACCGCCACCCCAACTGCAGCAGTGGCGCGGAGGAAGTGCCGCTTCTCGTCAGGTGCGACGTCGTTGGTTCGGTCCCCACTGCCGGCGGTTCTTCTGCAAATCATAATTCATCTTCGAGAAGCCTTTTTATTCTCAATCTAACGAAGGCCTTGTACTCACGGAGCTGAACGGTTGAGTTAAAACTTCGTAAAACTTGCAAAACTACTAGTGTCTACTGAACAGAACAGATGAACGTCACAGATTACAGAGTACATAAAAACTACAATTCACAAGCGAATTTCGCATGGTGACACGAGACTGTAATGTCTCAAAAACTGAATTGTCAAACGAGTATGATCATAGACCAAAATACGATGCGGACAGCGGGGATTCGGGAGGGAACCGTTGCGCCCGGACCTCTCCATAGAACCGAGACGCCTGTGGCCCCAAGGATCCTCCAGTTGTAGCAACCATTCAGAGCCTTCGCCGACAAGGGCTGTAATGATCAAGTGACAACTGTAATGACGTAGCTCCTCATGTCTTTTCTACGTACTACGCCCTAAAAGGCTAATGGTCAATAAAGAGTTTAAAACGAGTGTTCTTCATGGCACAGCGCGATTACATCAAGCCGGTTAAACCTAGACATCGACAGTCGACTCAGCTGCCTGACTGATTGCTGCAAGTACAAAAAGATCAAGCTGTAATGGCAATCGAAAGACCAAGCAGAATAAAGGACTCAGACTGTCGAGATGTTCCGTGTCGTCGGTTTGAGGCGCGAGTGCCGAGCATACAGCTGATCGAATTACTGACTGACCTGACCGCAAGCCTTACTC